>JBBMKE010058428.1:0-18101 GCA_037834125.1 Lippia alba | reverse complement strand
AGATTGTCTGTGATTACAATAAGGAAAAGTCCAAAGCGGATATTACAATCGGCTTTCTAGGGCACTATTCCTAACACGAGTTATCTGCTGTAGGCCAAAACGATTTTTTCAATCCGGAGAAAAGGTGGCTGCGGAACTTCACCTAGAATGGATATTCAACTTCAAGGAGCCTGTTTTTTCTATTAAACGTGAAGATAATATAATAGCTCACAAGTCTGTTGGAATTGCGGCTTCGGCCTGCGTTAATTTTTCTATTATTCTTTGTATTTTTGTTATTGTTTCTCTTGATGTTCAATAATATTTCCCTTTGAGGGTTTGAGTTTCAAAAAAAAATTCCCTACCTACAAAATAACACATACAGAAAACCATATCCATCAGGTTGTGAGGCTCGATATTTAGAAGAATTTTAAGGGAAAAGGGCTAAAATAATTCTTGAAGGAAGAGTACTTGAAGGCATTGACGAGTCTCTTCGTGATCATCTAGTGATTGGATTTTTTGGGTTATATGAATTTCTGAATCGGCAAAAATAGGAGCAATGGCGGGAGGTATTTCGATCCTAATTTAATTCCGCTGAGCAAAATTCATAATCAAGTTTCAATGAATTTTTAAAATTATGCTTACAATCCTATCAGAATGAGATGGAGTATAATTTTATGTGTATAAATTTGGGTAATGAATTTATAGGGTTTGAGTTAGATAATGTGAATTTATAGGGTAATGAAATGTCAATTTATAGGGTAATGAATTTAGCGCGGTTAGAGCGTAGCTTTGTTGATGGGGCCTTTGAGCTCCCTGATATTGTCATTTCTTGTATTGCGGAAATAGGAACGTAGTCAGGATTTATGAGGAAGGGGACGAAACTAAAAATTTTAAAATAAAAGGGTTGAAATGTAGAGGGAGGGAGGAGGGGCGAAAATCTAAAATTAGGGGGACAAATTTTTTTTAAAATGTATGGAAAGTAAATAAATTTTTTTAAAATTTAGGAGGGCGAGGGCCACCCCCTGGCCCCCTTTGGCTCCATCCCTGTGCGGAAAATTTAGTTGGTATTTAGTCTACTCTTTTGTTTTTGTTTAAAAAAAATGTCAAATCAATCTAAAAGATTATAAAACTGATATTTAATTTTTGGTATAACTTAAAATTTTTAAAATCTTTTAAACCTCGCAAAAATAGTCTATCATTCCTATGCATTTATTTAACAAACGGAAAGTAAAGAGTTGGAAATTCTTAATGAAAGAAGTTAAAAGGGTAGATAAGTGTTAGATCTAGCTAACCCTAAATTAAATGTAGTCCATGTATGATGTCGTGGACAACAAATGGCTGTGATCAGTCCGTATGGAATGTTGGTTGCACTGTCCGACTATCTACTCCCATCTATTGCTCGCTCTCCACTTCAATTTGTGATTACACCAATTTGCAGGGGAGACAAATGAAAATTTAGTACCTTTTGAAAATTACAAATATGATAAAGCGATTGAATGCAACTAACCTTAAAAAAAATTTAAAAAAACTAATGATCTGCAGCCGCAAGGAAAAATAATTATTCCAAAGAGTTAAAAACATAAAAGTCATGTATTTCGTTTAAACATTTCATCTTAAAAAATTGATTAAAAATCAGTGTTATTCATAATTCTCAAGAATATATTTTTTTAAACGCCCCTCCAAAAAAAAATGATAAGAAAAATTGGAACCCAAAATTACACTTTTCACTCCTTGCAATTTGCTTGATTTTAATTTTTAATTTACTCTTTGTGTAAATTATATCTAAACCCCTTATAGTTAAGTGTATTTATATTTAAATCCTCTTTAATTTAAAAAATTACACTTTTCACTACTTGCAATTTGCTACTAGAGTATAAATATATACCTCCTTTAGTTGAAGTATTCTTATAGGGAAACTGTTTCCATAACATTCTAATGTCTAAATTTCGTATGTTTCGATAGTTGTAGAAATATAATGTTAATTTTAATAAGATTCATGAATTCCCTCTGTTTAATACGCCGGATTTTGAGATGTCTTGATAGTGGGGTGATCATTTCATAGGTATCAAGTTCCGATTAGTGTCGATAGTTCAATTTGATAAGTTTTTAATATTGTATATAATCTTTTTAATAAAAAAAATATGAATTCCAACCAGAACCTAAAAGACTCGGTTGAGTTTTCAATCCGTTATCAAATTAATGAATTATAAAACATAAAAGCCTTATTTCTAAAATCAACGAGTATAAATATACCTAATCACAACTTGTCCGGACGTAAAAACCTATACCTATAGATATTATGAATACATTTTTCAATGATTTATAGATTACAGATGCAGAATTTTCAACATTACGTAATAAATTGCATGTTTACATCAAATATAATTTAATATATATTTACTTTTTCTGTGACACCCCGTTTCTTCACACGTGCAGGTTTGTACCACGTGTGAGTTTAATTCCTGTTTTCGCATTTATTTTTCATATTAATTGTTGCATTTCATTCATAATTACTTGCTTATTTGAACAACTTGAAACTATTAGATTATTTGAATTTTGTTTGGTCGCGTAATTTGTATTCTCGTGTTTTGAATTCCCGAGCATGCTTTATGTGAATTATATGCCTTTTGGACTCTTTTGCATGATTTAAATTTGTTTTGGACTTTTATGTAATTAGTTTTGGACTCAAATGCATGTTTTTTAATGTTTAGGGGTCATTTGGTAATTATGACCTAATTGAGTCCCTAGGTCGTTTCTTGGGCTAGGGAACTTGGAATCGAGTTCCGACACCTTCATTGTGTATCATTCGGTAAATGGAATTCAATGAGTTTAACCTTGCATTTTTCTGACTTCGTTTCGACCCCGTATTCACTCGTATCCGCTCACGTACACTAATACACTTTGGTGGGACCCCTTAGACCATGCTTTTGGAGACTTTCTCCCCTTTTCTTCCAATTTTCAGAATTCTCTCTCCCTCCCACTCCATATCACACGCACAACACACCCAAGAAAGAGAGAAAAGAAGAACCACAAGCCATTTCCTCCATTGAAGCCCTCACCCCAAGCTCAAGACCTTGTTTCTTGCATTTTCTTTGCTTGGTAAGTGCATATTCTTGTTCCTTGTGATTATGTGACCCCATATTTGCATTCATTTCATGTTTTTCATGTTGGGACTATTGGGTTTGATTAGGGTGTTTGTATGGGAGGGTTTCATGGCATATATTGGTATGATTCTTATCCATGGCTCTTGTTGTATTTATATGTGTTTGTAGGTGTATTGAATGCTATCTCTTGAAGTATTTGAAGCATCTATGGCTTAGTGGTTGAGTTAGGAGAATGTGGCATTTATGGCTTTTGTGGGTTTGTGAGTTATTGCATGAATTCTTGGTTTATGACTTCCATTTGTGTTTATGTGCGTACATTTGATGATTAGATGCAAGAACTTCGAGTTTTGGATTGAATTGAGACTTGATCATTCGGACCCCTTTCCCCTAACTTGAGCTTTTGCATGCTAATGTTTTGGTTATGTGTATGAAGTGTTTTGGTATCAATTTGTTGAGTTTTGAATGCTATTTAGGCTATTTGAAGCCAACCTTGCCGGTTGGGGGCCATATGTACGCGTTTGTGTGTTTTGATCGAATATTTGCGTATGATTCTTGGACCCTTTGGCGCATTTGGATGTCTTATATGCTCTTGTATATGTTAGGATTGTTTTTGCATGATTTATGTTGGTTTTGTGAAGCATATTTTGGTGTTAAAGGTGTATTGGTTCGGATCCCCTGTTTCTATAACAATTTCTGCCCAGGTTTCAGAGGCCAAACTCCCGTTTCGGCCTCTAGTGTATTTTGGAAACGAGCGTTTGGGTCTGGCACAAAATTAAATTTTCAGTGTAATAAACGGGCATTTGCTTTTTCAACTGAGTTTCCAAACGCCCGTTTGGGAACCCACCAAATTCGTTATAGAAGGTTTTGAAACGGGCATTTGGAGTTTCCTTTGTTTTTCCAAACGGCCGTTTCAGTAGGCAAAAATTCTTACAGATGGTTTTGAAACGCCCGTTTGGGATTCCTTTGTTTTTCCCAAACGGCCGTTTCAAGTGGGAATTTTTCTTACAGACGTGTTTGAAACGCCCATTTGGGATTCCTTTGTTTTTTCCAAACGACCACTCTCGAGTTCCAGATCTGGGCATCCAAACGGCCATTTTGTGACGCCCTAGCGTGGGCCATCCACATCCCCCGCACCTAGGCCCAAACTCACATATGAAATGGGCTTTCATACATGAGCCCAAGCCCAAGCCCAAGCGAATGGAGACCTAGACACGCACACACTAGGCTAAGTGGGGCTAACCCTGAACAGAGTGCGTAAATAAAACGGTAAAGCATACATGCGGAAGCAACTCATGATCCAAACATGAAGCTATCATATATTAACAATGGCTACAAGCCTAAAAATGGATACAAATATTCTCCAAAATGGTACATATTAGAATTCATAAACATGCTTAAACAAAAGAGTATTCAGAAATAAATACATATGTATACAAACTCGACCTAAACTAGGAAGATCACAAGACTCAAAGACTTCCCCGCCTAGCTCGAGAACCCTGCAACTAAAAGAAGCGAAGAAACGAGGGTCAGTCTACCCACTTGATTGAGTGAAGGGGGCTACACACGCCACGTAAAATACATATAATGAGCAAAGCATAGATTCAAAGGCCTATCATGAATCGAGTCGGGGTTTTGCAAGTCAAATCAAATTTTGAAACAAAAGAAGTAGATATAGATACCAAAAATTCCAACTCGTTTCATAATTACTAAAGGAACTCATAAAACCCGACGAGAACGGGTATCATTCACTATCTAGACTCATAAGATTCAAATCACAATTCAATCCTCACAATGCCTTGGTGATCGGGTAGCGAACCCATTTCACCCATAGGGATTCATATACACTCGGGGTAGTTAGCCCACGAAGTTCCTTGCCCGGTTATTCACCGAGGGCTCAAGATCACACGCCATACAACAGCACGTATGTCTCAAATGGAAAGTGCACAGGGGTCATAGCCGGCGACCCCGATGGTCGTCCTGGGATCTTCCTTACCCACAATCCAAGGGCCCAAAACTCATAAAAATCATACCAATTCCCATCTTTCAGGGTAAACTCGCTAGGCTCAAAAGGAAACGTACTTGGATTCAAAACAAGCTCATATATGCTTCATACGTATACAAGTTTCATAAACCCCGAAGGTGATCCACAAATTTGAACTCATATCATAAAACACCCATATTTATACGTATTATAAGTATACCACATGCGAGGGTTCAAAATCAATCCATATTAAGGCCATAGGTTTCATATCTATAAATCCTAACCCTCACCTGAGCAAAAGAGGTAAAAAGGAACGGAAATGAGGAGCAACGAACGCCTAGACCTCGGGTTCCTTGACTTTCGGATGAGGAGCTGAAATAAAAAGACACAAACCCAAGACTTAGACTCAATTATGAACCAAATAGATGCTCGACGATGCATATGAATGCAATGAGATGCAATGAAATGCATAAACGTACCAAAAACGCATAATGAATCATATTTCCAATATGGGCATATAAAGTCATACTAAATTCAAATACAATCGAGATGACACTCATATAATCATGTTAACATAAATTAAGAATCATATTGGGGGTGGGAAACATGCTAGGAAAGCATAAGAAGCGAAGAAACGACAAAAAAACGCGACCGGCGGGTCTGAGGTGAACCAACGACCGTTGGAAATGATTCTTCATTTCCAACGGTCGTTGACTTGATGCAGTAGCATAGAAAATTTTGGCCATTCCAAGGACCGTTGGAATCAATAAACAAATGGCCAACGGCCGTTGATCCCTCCCAGATTGCCCAAAAACTTTTTACACACTTTCGGTCCAAAATTCAACACAAAGACATGCATAAACACCCCAAAACCAATCCTAATTCATACAATATCAACATAACACATTCAAGAACATACAAGACATCAAATTGCATCGAGAGATCAAGGATTCATACGCACGTTAGCAACGAAACACACAAATGCGCACGAAAGGTACAAACCGGCAAAGGTGACTTCAAAATAGCCTAAAACACATCCAAACTCAGCAAGTTACCACCAAAGCACTTCATACACAATCCCAACACATAAAAGCATGCAAAAGCTCAATCTAAGGGGAAGGGATCCAAGTGATCAAGCCTTTAATCAATCCAAAACTTCAAGTTCATGCATCCAAACTTCAAACATACGCATATGAACGCAAATGGAAGCCATAAATCAAGAAGTCAAGCAATTCTCCAGAAACCCATATTTCTCATAAATGCATGAACTTCCTATATCAACTACCATGTCATAAATGCCACAAATAATGCAAGAAACCACATTCATGCCACCTATATACTCAAATGAATGCAACAAGTTCAATAGAGATGCACTTAACCAAGACATGCCATGAAACCCTTCACAAAACCCTCCATTTGCAATCCCACAAATCCCACCATGTAAATCATGAAATGAATGCATAATTGAAGTCACAAGAGTGTAAGGATCACAAATATATGCTTACCTATTGAAGAAATTACTCAAAGAGGGGTCTTGAGCTTGGAGGTGATCAAGAATGGAGGGAAATGGAGCTTGGTTCTTCTTCCTTCTTTCTTGTGTGTGAAACGTGAGGGAGAGAGAGACAAAAGGAAATGAAATCTGAAAATGGGAGAGAAAAGGGAAGAAAATCTCCAAAGTCTTGGTCCATGGGTCCCACAAAGGTATATTTATGTACGTGAGTATATACGACTTGATACGGGGGTCAAAACGAGGTCATAAAAATGCAAAGTTGGTCTCGTTTAATCCCATTTACCGAATGGAACACAACGAAGGTGTCAGAACTCGATTTCGAGTTTCCTAGCTCAAGAAATAACCTAGGGACTCAATTAGGTCATAATTACAAAATGACCCCTAAACATGCAAAACTCGACATTTGAGTCCAAAACTAAGCACACGAAGGCACAAAACCAATACAAATCATGTAGAAAAGTCCAAAACTCGAACAAATCACGTTAAACATGCTCAGTAATCAAATGCACCAAATTACACGTTACGCGATTAAACAAATAGTTCAATTAATTCAAATTGTTCAAATAGATCAAATAAACATATAATTATGAATGTAATGCAACAATTAAGTATGAAAACAAATGCAAAACAATATTTAAACTCACACGTGGTACAAACCTGCACGTTCGAAGAAATGGGGTGTCACACTCCCAATCCAATTACGCATTAAACTTGTTTAACTGGGCAAACTCCCAATACAATTACGCATTAAACCAGGCTTAACTTGACATACTCCCACTCCAATTACACATTAAGCCTGTTTAACTGGACAAATTCTCAATACAATTACGCATTAAACAAGGCTTAAATTGACATACTCTCACTCCAATTACGCATTTAAGCCTGTTTAACTGGACAAACTCCCAATACAATTATGCATTAAACTAGGCTTAACTTGACATACTCCCACTCCAGTTACACATTAAGCATGTTTAACTGGACAAACTCCCAATACAATTACGCATTAAACCAGGCTTAACTTGACATACTCCTACTCCAATTACGTATTAAGTCTGTTTAATTGGACAACTCCCAATATAATTACGCATTAAACCAGACTTAACTTGACATACTCCCACTCCAGTTACGTATTAAGCCTATTTAATTGGACAAACTCCCAATACAATTATGCATTAAACCAGACATAACTTGACATACTCCCACTCCAATTACGCATTAAGCCTGTTTAACTGGACAAACTCCCAATACAATTACGCATTAAACCATACTTAACTTGACATACTCCCACTTCAATTACGTATTAAGCCTGTTTAACTGGACAAACTCCCAATACAATTACGCATTAAACCAGGCTTAACTTGACATATTTCCACTCCAATTACGCATTAAGCCTGTTTAACTGGACAAACTCCCAATATAATTACACATTAAACCAGGCATAACTTGACATACTCCTACTATAATTACGCATTAAGCCTGTTTAACTGGATAAACTCCCAATACAATTACGCATATCTAACCCTTCAGACCTTCACTAAAAAAAATTAAGTTAACACCATCAAGAAATTTATTACGTAGTTTCAAACAAACAGAAACAATCATGAAAGGGAGTGTATAATGTTATAATAACGAATAAAATATGAAAATATGTCTAATGAAAAAGTGAAAAAAAACGTAAAAAAGCCTCGACATGAAATATCATTCGAAAAATCGTATGTTCTCTAAACATTTGCACGAAAAACTCTTAAGAGCGTTGACTGCGTGTATGGTTATGTTTCTTTGAGTGAAATATCTATAACGCCCTTGATAATATATATGTGTGTATATATACTTTAAAACTATTATATATATATATATATATATAATTTCATTCATATATAATATATATATATAATTATAAATTATAAAAAAAACCATGGACGCAGATCTGCTTTCGCGGCGGTGGCGATGGTGCGCCGGTGACTGCCGAATCTGCCTTCATTGGAGAAGACGACATCTCCTTCATAGTCGGGAAACCAGATCTCGTTGATGACTTACTCGGAAACCAGATTCCTGTGGCGGTGGGGAAGGAGGAAGGAGGTGAAGGGGCGACGATGGTGGGGGAGGAAGGAGAAGGAGAGGGAGCGAGCGGCGGCGACGGAAGGAGGAAGGATAGAGGGGGGAGGCGGCGGCGAGCAGGTGGCGGAAGGAGAAGGAGAAGTTGAAGGGCTGGGTGTGGGGGGCAGGAGGGTAGGGAAGGAGAAAGAAAGGGCTGGCTCCGGCGAGGTGGAAAGGAGAAGAGAAGCAGCGGCGGCTCAATGGCCAGGAAGCAAAAGGAGAAGAGGGGAGGGCGGCGGCGGCTGAGTTCTGTTGGGGAAGGAGGAAGGAGAAGAAGGTAAGGGGTTGGGTGGGGGGGGGGGTTAATATATTATATATAATATAATAATAGATATAAAATTTATATATTGTATATTGTTTTTGTTTTTATATATTGTATTATTATTATATATATATATATTATATACATACATGAATATATAAATACTATATTCTTTAAATTAGGAATGTATAAATGTATCTATAATTCTATATATGTATATTTTTTATATCTATTAAAAATAATAATAATTCATTAATTAGTATATTTTAATATGTATTTAAAATTATAAAAAATAATTTTTAATATTTATATATTTTTAATATAATATTCATATGTTAAATATGTATATTTTACAAATAATATAATTATAATATTTTTATTCTTAATACATTTAATATTTACATTTTTAATATTATTTTAATATATAAAGCAAAGGTATTTTAGGGTTAAAAGGTTAAATAGTTGACCAAATAAAATGAGAGGACCGTGTGCAAAAAAATAGAATAAACTAAAATTTTTTGAACTAATTTTTATAACCATTTTTTTTGCAAGTTGGAACAAAGACAGGGGTTTGGTGCGGTAAGGTCCATAATAATATACTAGTTATGCCTTTGATTTCCTCAAAAAAGTTAAATCTGACTTGTTATATAACTACGAACTCTTCTTCAAAGAACTGTATAGTCTTTACAGAACTTTGGTACTCCACTCAAAAGTATGGGTAGGTTTCCCCGCAAAATGCCTCGTTCTTGTTTAAACAGAATAAGGCCTCTCATTCGTATTTCTTTTATATAATATGAAAAAAGGAGAGAGGGACTTTCCGATGGTGCAAAGGATGACTCAGGCGGCGGTTATAAGAAATCAGTAGCGGTGGTAAGTGGCCGGAAAATCATGATTGTGGTTGATTCTAAGGTTGACGCTAAAACTGCCGTGCAAAGGGCACTTAGTCACGCCGTGCAGACTCGAGACATGATCATACTTCTACATGTTACTAGGCCTTCTAAACGAGGTAGATTCATGACATTTTTATTTTCCTTATAGTGATTTTATCTTTCGTTTTTTTAAGATTGATTTATTAATTTTCTGTTAGGTGATCAATGGATTAAAAAGTATGTGATTAGCACTCCAAGAATTCCTCAATTCCTCACTTTTATGTAGAGCATGTGCCAACTTAAAAGGCCCGAGGTTTATATAATTTCTTAGTATGGATATTCTTTTTATTTGAAAACATACGTTAAATTTAGGGTTAATTATACTTGACTCCTAAATTATGTAGGGTAATTACAGTTGGTATATTATTTTTAGATATAATAACGGACACCACATCTCTTAAGTTTGTTTATTATACTTAGCCCCAAAAAATTAGGGTTCCATTAAAAAAAGATTTGAATTACCAATTATACCCTCATTATTTCTGGCAAATAATAACAAAATTTTTGCTGAAAAAAATTAAAAGGAAAATATATAATTTGCCCTTTAAAAAGAAACTCAAATTTTAGAACAGACCACCCATGGCTGTGCAGAGAGCAATAGCAACGCCGCCACATCGCCGCCGGTTAGAGCGTCTACAAGTCTGCAATTCGATTCCAAATTATCGTCATCAGTAGATTAAGAGGAGATAGAATTTTCTTCGTTAGTCGAGGAGGAGAAAGAGGAGGAGGACGTGCTGGTGGTGGTGGGCTTGACGGCAGAGTCGCCGGAAGATTCGGCAACGCTAGCGAGAGTGAGGGGTTTGAGGCGGCGGAAGCTCGAGAAGTTATGGCGGTCGCTTAGAGAAGAGGGGTGGGCGGATTTGAGGAAGGAGTGGTGCGTGGATTTTGGTAATGCTCCTCCGCCACTGGCCGATAATTAGCTGAGCAGAGACACCATTGTTGAATTTTGTGAAGATGGAGTAGATATGTTTTTTCTTTTTTTTTTTAATTTTTTTAGGATTTCTTAAACCTGTTTTTAATTGGAATTTTGTGGCCATAATTATTTTCGTTAAGCTTTTTATATGAATAATTGGAGAGGATTTTGATGAATTTAGGAAATTTCCAAGTATAACTTTTAGTAAGTAAATTTTACATTTATGTGATATTATTATTATAGTTTTGATTTTAGGAGTAATTATTTAAAAGTACCAAATAAGGTAAAAAGTTTTCCTAAACCCCCTATTTTGAAAAATGTATATTTTAAGTTACCAATGTGGAACTTATTTTTTTTAAACCCCCCATAGCCCTGAAATGTTTGTTTTACTCCTTTTTTTCCCTTTTTTTTGCTTTTTTTTTCCCCTTCCATCGCTGAATAGATTGATTCCCAATTTGGGTAAGCCTGCAACCTCATTTTCATCTATCGGCAACGAGAGCTAACAGCGACGACTGCAGGATAAAGAAGGCGACGACAACAAAGACAGTCGGAGATAGACAGTCGGACATCGATAAGTGGCGGCAACAAGTATCGATTTAGTCAATTTAGTCCGGAGATAGACAGTCGGACATCGATAAGTGGCGGCAACAAGCATCGATTTAGTCAATTTAGTCCGCGAGCCCTATTTGCAGTGCTGCTCTAAGGTATTCTCCGCGTATGAATGTTAATTGAATGAATTCACGACGTTAACTGAATGTTTATTATGTCAATTAGTCAGTATATTTCAATTAGACATTATATTACACTGAAAATTTGTATTGTATGAAATTGCTGATCCTGTTGAAACTGAGATTTCAAATTGGCAAGATCGAAGATGGCGTTGGCCATTGATGATGCTCAAGAGAAGAAAATGCTAGGAAGTTGTTGGTTTAACGGCGAAATTACGGTATTTCCGATTGGGAGGAGCGCGTTGGTGGCGGATCTTCACGCGCAACTCGGTGAAGAGTGGTCAGACTTCAACTCTGATGCTTACGTGGTGCAATACCTCACACCCCATAAAAAAAATATGTGGGTTAGCTTGCGACACGACGGACAGATTCTGACTATGATCCAACTACATGAACTTGCTAAAGTCAACATTGTTGAGATGAGAGCGATTCGGCCTCCTGCCTATTTGGTGGGAAGCAGACATCAAAGAAAAGGTATGAGATTTTTTCTTTTTCCTATGAGAAGGTATTAACCTTAATTATATTAGTTCTGGTCAGTAATCTCATTCTGTGTCAGTAAGAGGAGATATAACCCTTACGACCATAGGTCATGCTTGGCTACTGTTTGTTCTGAAGTTGAGGATTAAGTAGATCCACGACTTTTTTTAGAGTTGAGGATTGATTTGAGTTTTTTCACTTTTTCATAAGACATATTTTTATATTTCATTCGTTGTTGTAACATTATACACTCCCTTTCATAACTGTTTTTGTTTGTTTGAAACTACGTAATAAATTTCTTGATGGTGTTAACTCAATTTTTTTAGTGAGGTCTGAAGGATTAGACATGCATAATTGTAGTGGGAGTTTGTCCAGTTAAACAGGGTTAATGCGTAATTGAAGTGGGAGTCTGTCCAGTTAAACAGGGTTAAGGCGTAATTGAAGTGGGACTCTGTCCAGTTAAGCCAAATTAATACGTAATTGAAGTGGGACTTTGTCCAGTTAAGCCAAATTAATGCGTAATTGAAGTGGGAGTTTGTCCAGTTAAATAGGGTTAAGGCGTAATTGAAGTGGTGTGACGCCCTAGCGTGGGCCATCCACATCCCCCGCACCTAGGCCCAAACTCACATATGAAATGAACATCCATAGTGAGCCCAAGCCTAAGCGAATGGAGACCTAGACACGCACACACTAGGCTAAGCGGGGCTAGACCCTGAATAGAGTGCGCAAAACAGTAAAATAAACATGCGGAAACACACAGGATCCAAATAACAAAGTGAACAGATTTAAACGAGTGGCTACAAGCCCAAGATTCCACTAAGTAATCAACAACTTCAATCCTAATACATAATTCAATTTTTATACATGCCAATAGAAGAACAAGAATACATAAGCTAAATACAAATAATATGCAGGACTCAACCTAAACTCAGAAGCAAAACTCGACAAGACGACCTCCCCGCCTAGCACAAGAACCTGCAACTAAAAGAGTGAAGGAAACGAGGGTCAGTCTATCCACTTGACTGAGTGAAGGGGCTACGCACACCACGTATATACATATAGGAAGCAAAACATAGATTCAAATGGGAGGCCTATCATGAACCGAGTCGGGGTTTTGCAATCCAAATCCATTTTCAAAAGAGATACATATATATACAATGAAATCCCAACTCGTTTCACAATTACCGAATCAAAGGGAAACATAAAACCCGGCGAGTACGGGTATCCTTCACCATCATTGATCCATAAACTCATAAATTCAAATCCAATCCTACTCAACTTCATGGTGGTCGGAAATCAAACCTTCGCACCCAAATGGATTCATATACACACGGGGTAGCTAACCCACAATGTGCCTTCCCCGGTTATTCACCGAGGGCTCAAGATCAAATGCCTTACAACCGCACATATGTCAAATGGAAAGTGCACAGGGGTCATAACCGGCGCCCCCGATGGTCGTCCCGGGTCTCCCTTACCCACAATCCGGGGACCCAAAACTCATAAAAACATACTATTATCCCATCTTTCAGGGTAAACTCACTAGATTCAAATAGAAACGTACTTGGATTCAAATCAAAGCTCATATATGCTTCATACGTATAGCATTTTCATAAAATTCAAAGTTGAATCACAAATCAAACTCATATCATAAACACTCGTATTTATACATAATAGAAATATAATGCATGTGAGATTCAAAATCAATACACATAAAGGCCATTAGATTTCAACTATACAAACCTAACCCTCACCTTGAAGCGAAAGGAGCGAAGAAGCGGATCGGAAGGAGCAAGGAGCTCCTAGAACTCAGACTCTTTAACCTCAAAAGGGAAAGCTGAGACAAAGAAACACAAGACTTAAGACTTAGACTCAAATATGAACCAATTAGACGCTCGACAATGCACGTGAATGCAAGAGATGCAATGAAATGCATAAACGCACAAATAAACGCATATTGAATCATATATCGTAAATCCATATCAAAATCATACGCAATTCAAGCAAATTCATGTTAACACACATATATTCATATTAGAATAACTTAGGAATCATATTGGGGGTGGGAAACATGCTTAGAAGGCAAAAGAAGCGAAGAAACAACGAAAGAACGCGATCGGTGGGCTGGACTAAACCAACGGCCGTTGGTTTCTTCCCCTCTATTTCCATCAGCCATTGAAACCTTACAGGAGGTCTCAACTATTCAGGCCATTTCCAACGGCCGTTAGAAACCAAGGCTAAAATTCCAATGGCCGTTGATCTTGCCCTGCGCCCCAAAAACTTGTTTATGCAATTTCCGGCCAAAACAACACTTAAGCATGCTTAAACACTTCAAACTCAATCCAAATACATACATAAACTTCATAAAACATCCATAAATATATAAGACATCAAATAGCATTGAGGGATCAAAGGTTCATACGCATATAATCAACGAAACGTCCAACTACGCACATATGGCCTCAAACCGGCAACGAAGCATACAAGATGGCCTAAATACATTCAAAACTCAACAAATTGATACCAATATACTCCATACACATACCAACACATTAAAGCATGCAAAAGCTCAAGCTAGGGGAAATGGGTCCAAGTGATCTTCCACAATTCCAATCCAAAACTCCAACTTCATGCATCAAACATTCATATATGCACATATAACGATTAAAGAAAGCCACAAACCATGAATTCAAACAATTCCCCACAAAACCCATATCTCACCATACATGCCACAATCTCCCAACACAACTATCATGCCAAGGATTCAACAAATAACCAAGAAATAGCATTCAATACACTCAAAATATTCATATAAATGCATCAAGAGTCATAGAAATGGATGAATGCAACATATGTCCAAACCCCTCAATCTCAAGCCCTAATTTAAACCCAACAATCCCAATATGTAATCCATGAAATGAATGCATAATGAGTCACAAGAACATAAGGATCATAAATATACACTTACCACACAAAGAAATGCAAGAAATGGAGGTCTTGAGCTTGGGCTTTGGAGCAAAAATGGAGGTTGGAGGCTTGGGGCTGAAATCGGTGGGGAGAGGGAGTGGGGAGAGAGATATGGCTGAATATGTTTCAAACAGAGGGGAAAATGTCCACAAAAAGGGGTCCAAGGGTCCCACCAAGGTATTTTTATGTACGCGGGTGTATACGAATTGATACGGGGGTCGAAACGAGGTCATAAAAATGCATGGTTAGTCTCATTGAATCCCATTTTCCGAATGGAATGCAACGGAGGTGTCAGAACTCGATTTTGAGTTCCCTAGCTCAAGAAACGACCTAGGGACTCAATTAGGTCATAATTACCAAATGACCCCTAAACATTCAAAACTTAGCATTTGAGTCCGAAACTAATTACACAAGGGCCCCCAAACGAAATTAAATCATACAGAAAGACCCATAACTCATATAAATCACGTTAAGCATGCTCGGGAATCAAAATCATGAAAATTCAAATAGTCAAATAGTTCAAATTGTTCAGATTGGTCAAGTAAGCATATTAATATGAATGTAATGCAACAATTAAATATGAAAATAAATGAAAACGAGAATTAAACTCACACGTGGTACAAACTTGTACGTGTGAAAAATCGGGGTGTCACATTTAAAAACTCATGAAGTACTTCATATAAGAAATTCATCCATGTTATGAGATAGATACAACAAATGATCAACATTAATTTAGAAGAATATTTTGAGAGATTAGAATTCAAATATTTCATGATTTTTCTACCAAAGCATAATCTTTGTTTATGTGAAGCTAATTGTAAGCCAACAAGTAGAGGAATCAACATGGATCTGTAAGAGAAAATATAACAATTAAGCATGCAGTAAGGCCCACTTTTCTCAAGAGACTGGAAAATCATTGTAATACCCCATTCTGCAGTTCGGACAAGTAACTATCTGATTTAATAATTATTAGTGCTCTAATTTAATTCTAATTGACTTATATGATACTAATTGAATTTATTTGAATTATTTGCGTATTTAAATTATATGAATTGTGGAATTTTGAACCAATACCTATTAAACCAAACCAAATTGATTCGGGAAAACCTTGGACCGATCCCGTACGTTACGAACCGACCCGGCTCAGCCCTTAAAGGCTGAACCATTTTTCTCCTTTATTTTCACGTTCAGCAGCCAAGACCAAGAAGAAAGAAGCCAAAACCCCTCAAGTTTGATCAATCCTTCCCAAGCCAATTTCTCTCTCGTTTCTCCACCAATTCACGAGCTTAAGTAAGTTCCAGAATTCCCATGACTTTCTCTTCCTTTCCATCCATTAATCTTGAGTTGAGTTGGAGATTTTGTATGAATTTGGGCATTCATGTGAATAGTAGGGGTTTTGTGCATAAGTGATGAATATGTGATCTTGGATTGGTGTGATTGAGTTTGGACTTCATTTATGAACTATATATGTTGCATTTATTGCATTTCTTGCTTGGTTTTGGTTGAGTTTGAATTCTTGATTATATGGGGTTTGTTGATCCTAGCTTTGATCCTTGTTTTTCTTGTAGTTTATGCATGTATATGTGTTCCTAGGATGATATTTGTTGTTGTTCTTGAGTTTCAAGTGTTTTGGGTGAGTTTTAGTTTAGTGATGGTGTTTTTGCCTCGTTCCCCTATTCTGCTGAGAACATACATGAGCTTCAGATGTAGGAAAAATGGGCGTTTCACCCCCTTTTGAAAATTGGAAACGGTTGTTTGTCCTGCGCGGGAAGTTAAAGTTTGAGTCTTGGAAACGGTCGTTTGGTATTTGAACTATTTTTGCAAACGTCCGTTTCTAGCTTCAGGGAAGAGTCAGTAGCTTTTGGAATGGTCATTTGGTGTTTGCATGAGCTTTGGCCTCATGAATTGTTGTGACTTTGGGAGTCCATCCTTTGGGAAGAGATCTGAGAATTTTTTTGAACTTGGTCTTCTTCTAATATAACTTTTCCAAGGGCAAATATCTTGTTGACGATCTCCATGAAGTTTTGTACATTTCACTTATTGTCTCTCCATCTTTCATTCGAAACATTTTGTAATGATGGCTCAGCAGGGTCAATATTTCTTGACGGATTTGAGATGACCCTTCATGGGTAACCTGCAACATTTCCCACATGTCTTTGGCAGTATCGTAAATACTAATACGGTTGTACTCACCTTTGCATAATGGGCAAGACAAAATATTTTTGGCTTTTGCATTCATTGAAATCATCTTTTTGTCTTTAGCTGTAAACTCATGGTTTTGTTTGGGAACATTTGTACCACCTTCAGCTTTCATAGGAATTTTTGCACCTTTAGTACCAGCCTCCCACAAATCATAATCAATGGAGATGAAATATTCCTTAATATGATTTTTTCAGGTGAATAGTTTGAGCCATCAAGCAGCGGAGGTTGAGTGTGTGACACCCCCCTCAGTATATGTCTCATTTTGAGACTCCATAGACCTTTTCACTCTTGGTTGTTGAACCAAAAAATAGAAAGCACAAGGCTCTGGTACCACCTATTAGAAATCGGGGGGAGGGGGAAGGGGTGAATTGTTCTTTGCAAGCCTTTTCACATAATACTTGCGCAACTTAATAATTTAATCAGTAAACCCAACAACACATAAATATGTATTAGAGTATTCTTTAATGTTGTTTGGATCAATGGCCAAGGTTCAGAGCTGGTAAGCTCTTGCCAAGGTATCAGAGTGGTAATACGACTTGATCAGCCTTCAATGGTTCTTGCTTAAATTAATATTGTTGTGGTTTCAATACAAAGATCATTTATGCAAAGTTCAAGCAAAAATCTTAGTTTCACAGGCTAAGTTCTTTGGTGATTTAGAGTTTGAACCAGTCAAAGCAAAACCTTAATAACTAGAGCTTTAAATCTTGGTAAATGATAAGCTCAGTTGTTACAAGGCCTCAACCAAGATATCACAATCACACAAAATTCATATAGTTCAGTAGCTCAACCAAGAGTTAATCAAGTTGATAAATATAGATCAGATAAAGCTCAGATATACTCAGAACAATACCTCAGCTTTGAGCTAAATAAGTCTCAATCAAAGATAAAGAGATTGAGGAACAAGAGATGAATGATTTAGAAAAGTTTGGCCCCAAAGATTGTGAAAACACACACA
>JBBMKE010058324.1:0-18101 GCA_037834125.1 Lippia alba | reverse complement strand
TATATTGATGCATTATAATTTTTTTATAAAGGTATGAGAGTACACAAATCCCAAAGGCATTGTAAAGAAACAATGCCACATTATTAATTCCCTTAATTTATAATGAGTAATGGACGTCATCCCTTCAAAAAATTTTATTTTAGTATTAAACCTCCTAAAAATAAGATTACAGGATCTTTCCCCTATAAAATTTATTTTTTATTGCACTTTCCCCAGATATTAATATTTTATCAAAATTTCACAAAAAAAAAAATAGACGAGTTTCTTAATTTTTATAAAAAGGATATAGTTGTCTTTTGATAGACGATCCCCGAAGAAAAATAATGGAATTGATACACATGTTGAGATTATTTGAAATTCAAGACTTAAAAGTATTTTTTTGTTATTCTTAAATTATTATAAATAAAATTATTATTTGTAATCTTACGTTTCAAGTTTACTTTGATTTTTTTTTTAGGCTGTAAAAGGAAGATACATGCAAGAGGATAAAGTTGGTGAGCAAAAACTATGAGAATCTATCTAATAAGTTTTGAGCAAGAACTTAGACTGTTACTAATTTTTATTTTTATTTTTTGGAGAACTATAATCTTGAAAATTCAGAACACCATATAAATTTATGTTTATGCTCACATCAAAGTGTGCGCGCTTATCATAGTTCGTATTTATTAAAACATTTCTGGGAGTTGTTAACTTGAAATTTTGGATAATTTTTGAAATATAATTTGATTATCGTGATTATTAGCTAGATATTTCTTTTATATATCTATTCAATTATTTAAATTTTTTTAGTGCTCGATATGAATCATTTCTCTCCTTTTTATCTTTTTAATGTTCAAACAAAATTCAGATTTTATATTAATTAATTTTGACCGTGGTTTGAAACTGAATACTTGCTCATATTAGTGGAATAAATACAAAATCTATTTTTCTTATTTCCTTTATTTCTTATAATTTTGGTTATGATTGAAAAGAAGAAAAATATAAAATCTTATTCTGTTTAATTTGAGTTCATATTTTATTTGCATTTATTTTCTTCAAAATTGGAGATATTAATTCAAAGGAGTTCATCCCGATTAGTTGGAGAGGAAAAAATATTAAAAGACAACTATATCATTTTTATAAAAATTAAAAAGCATATCCATTTATTTTTGGTGATATTTTGATGAGATATTAATATTAGGGGAAAGTGCAATGAAAATTAAACTTTTTTGGAGTAGCAATTTTTATTTTATTTTATTTTATTTTATTTTACTTTTAGAATATCTTGTAATTTTACTTTTAGGGGATTTAGTGTTAAAATAGAAAATTTTGAGGGGATACCATTACATTTTTCCCGTTATAATAATGAAGGATTATGTTTACCCCATAAAGAACAACCAAATTATTCAACTTCAAAGCAAATTAAATAATAGGGCTGAATTGTTTTCAACTCAATTGTTGAACTGAGCTGCACTTTAATATTCAATTTTAGTAAAATAAATAACCGGCCCCAGTCAGTTTGGGAGCTCAAGATTGTCAAAAAAATAAATAAATAAAAAAAGAAAAAAAAAGAGAAGAACTAGCCTGAAGCCATATTAGTTCAATTTTTGCTTTGGAATGTTCAAGATTTCATTTTTTTTTTTTTTGTATTTCTTTTGGGCTTGATGTCCTGATTAAACCGAACTGAGCTAGAAACCGAGCTGTTTGGTTTTTGGTTCGGTTAATCAGTCCCTGTCGGTTCGGTCAATTATCATTTTGTCCTTAAATATATCACTTGTGTTTTACGTTTACAATTCTGACCAAAAATTTTAAATTGCCACTAAAACGAAAACAAAACAAGAATTAAAGAGCAACTCACATCAAAAGTTTGAGAGTAAAAAAATATGCTCAATCCTCTAAACTTGAAAAAACAAATTAATAAAAAAAGCTAAAGTAAGACATGGCACCGCCACTGCAGGATCATTCAATGCCCTATGGGCTACGAATTGAAAAATTAAACAAACTTGAAATGTGTACTGTTATTTCTATATGTATGTATAAGGTAAAATTAGGTATTTTGGGTGTCAAAACGTGTGGAATATTGCCGTGTGAAAGTTACGAAATGATTCCAAAGTTCAGTGCAATAATAATAATAATAATGTATGGAGTATAGCAGATGATATAATTCTTTCATTTATTGTATGCCCATATGGATGTTTTGACAATATTGGAACTGCAAATAAATGCATCTTTGAGATCGTTGAGTTCCGACTTCCGAGGTCGTCTTCGTGAGAACACAACATTGCATGATATTATGGTCTACATTTAACGCATATCAATGCATAACAAAATAGTATTAACTTAAAAAGAATTGCAAAAGTTAATTATCACAATTAAGAAGTCGTAAGTTGTCTTCGTCTCCGACCAAAAAAAAAAAAAAAGAAGTTGTCTTCGTAGGACTTAGAGATTAGATCATTATTCACTACTAAGACTTTTACTATCAATGTATTTTGTAATAAATGGCTTTCTGCTGCCAGCATCAATATGTTTTGTAATAGATCACGGTAGCGTCACTAAAAGCTATGGGGTCTGCAGCAAAAAGAAAAGAAAAAACGAGAAGCTATAGAGATATATGATAATATGAACATGTGAAATTATGTATTTAATCTCGAACCTAACCAGCGAAAGCAGTGCAATATGAACATAAATGTTTAATATCTATCGGATGATTGGTGAAATTTAAGAAAAATAACCAAATAAATTAATAAGTATAATGTATGTCACATGATATATTAGCTTTTGATCAAATTAGATCCGAATTAAAATATTTTTAAGGGCTAATTTTTTTTTGTCATTCGAACTATAGCGTTTTTACATTTTTCCACCCGAACTAAGTTTTGTTGCAAATTGACACCCCTACTTTATGTCTTTCTACAAAATGTCATCCTTAAGTTCACATTTTTTACAAGAAAAACATCTTCCAGTGGTTTTTTATTTTGATAATCTAAATAATACATACTGAGATACACGTAACTTCACTAAGGGCAAACTTATCATGTTATGTCTTTTATACTTTATAAAAAATTTAGGATTTTTAAACACGTGTGTGTGTATATATATATATATATATATATATATATATACTCTTAGAGTTTCTCTCCACCCAGTTGAGTGAAGGACTAATCTCCCGAGGTAGCTGAAGGCGTTTATTGGGGAGACCTCTCCTAAAGTAGTTTTTTACATCCACAAGGTTCGACCCAAAACCTTGCTTAAGTAAATTCAAGCCCATCGTCTTCTCCGTTTACACGTCGTACGGAGGAAATAGAAATCACATTTTTAAGTCCTCTAATTATTTATATTTTTTTTTCCCTCTAGATATTGATCATGTCTCGGTACATATTTTCCAAATCTTTCAAATCCTAAACCCACCGAATCTCACTCACAATTTTTCATCATCATCCTAACTTGATCAATTAATCCAAACATATTGTATTTTTTAAACATCTTTAAAAATAACAATCATATTTAACAAATTTTCGTGTTTTGATACACACTTTGCAGAAGTACAATAACAAAAAAGAAACTTAAAATTCAACTTTTCAATAAGTGAAAGTGTCATAGAGCACTGGATGTTATAAGAAACAAATGATGCTTTTAAGGACGAACTGAGGATTATATGCTAGTCTACCACAATGATTAGCTCATTTTTAGATTACACGAATTTAGATTTTGAATCTGATTTGTATTCTAGATGCTTGACATCTAGGCATATGTTTACTCTGAAAAGAGCAATTGTTAATTGAAGGAGTATTAATGAAGTAGACGAGCATGGCTTACTCCACCAAAGAAGCTGAATATGTGGCAGATTGTGAAGTGGCCAAAGAGATGTATTGGCTTCAGGTTTTTCTAAGTGTAAAAACATCTAACAGATTCATTAACTAAAGTATTGGCGCAAAAGAGTGCAAAAGAATTTTGGACACTTATGTGAAAGGAATAAGACTTATATGTATAGTCAAATTGAATTTAGGGCAAGTAGGAGATGTTGGGATTAATGCCCTGAAAATCCAATTTGTTGGATTAATTTAACAAAAATTATAACAAGTTATAAGTATTTTACATATTATTAATTAATGTTGTGGGATGGTATTTTTATATGAAATACATTTCATAGGAAAAGATTTTAAATACCGAAAATCATGTGTCATTAAAGTTCTAGTCGGTAAGATGAGAATATGTTCTTATCGAGACTATAATATGGTTATATAAGATGATTAGTCTTTCATCATAGGGAATAGTGATTCCAATTATAACACGTTGATGATTTTCAATGGGATTAGAAATATCGAACTTGGACCGCTGAGATTATTCATTTTATACTGATATCTAAAATGAACAAAATCTCGGGAAGTATTAAACTCTTAATCCTAGTAGTATTTCAGCTTCAAGCATGTCGTGTTAGTCACTGTGATGTACTCAGAAGTGAGATCTCAGTAATGGATGGCCAAAATACTTTGTACGTTCGATGATTGCATGAAATGTGTTAACGAGTAATATTGATCGAGGAATCTGTGGCCTTTTTGGAAGATAAAAGATATCCCTGAAATAGATTTGCAAAAGTTCAAATTAAGACTTTGACCAAACACTTCGTGTGGCATGTCACCAAAGTTGTATGTTGAATGTGTTTCACATACAGGGAATTTGAACTTAAGGCGAATCAATAAATTTCAGATTAGAAGTGAAAATAAATGATAGTAGTTGTAATTTATTTTTCATGGATATCTACTCGAAGGAGTCAAATGAGAAATTATTCTAGATCGAGGAATTCGTAAATAATTTAATTAATTTTAGAGTGCAACAATATTTATTTAGTGGAATTGAATATTGTTAAATAGTAATCAATTATTATCGTGAGATTGTAATAGATTGACCCCTTTAGAGCTAAAATTAATTAGTCCTGCAGGCCCCCCCACCACAAGGCTCACGAAGACAAAAGAGAAAATATTAAAAATGAGAGAGAGAAATTATCTTTCAAAGTGTTCAAAAATAGCCAAGAAATTTATTTTGAGAAAATAAATCAAGTTCCAAAGTGTTGGAGAAGCTTGAAATTTTACTTTGAAAATAAAAATTGATGACGCAGTATGCTGATGTGGCAGTTGAGGTGTCCTTCTACGTCAGCGGGTTAGGTGCTAAATGGTGCGGACAGGGTGCCGCGTGGCGCGCCAAGTGTGCGGCTGAGATCCCGCAGCATCAGCGCAAAAGAATGGCCCATATTTGATTTGGGCTGGGTTGGGCCGGTCAACGAGTTGGTCAACAGGGTAGGCTTGGATCCTATTTGGGTAGGATTGGTCCTGTCCGGAAATAGGTAGGACTGAACCGGTCACGCGGCGGTCTCTCGTGGAGCTATGTGTCCCGCGTGCCCCATGAACATGCAACCACCTTCCGGTGGCGCTTGTGGGTGCGTAATCGGTGCCAGTGGACTCCTTGCGGCCCAAGTTTCATGTAGGTGCTCTCGGATTGGCTGGAAGAACTTGTTAGCCACGCCAAAAACTGAAATTACCTCGGATCTTGCTATTTTAAAGACTATAAATAGGGGATGTATTTGCTCATTTCCATGAATAGATTTCCAATTCTATTTATCAATCTAAATATGCCCCTTCGGCACTCTCTCTCTTTCTCTAGGATTAACTAATCCAAATTAAAGATTAATTAATATTTAATTAGGTGGTTATATAATTAGTGTATAATCCACGTAATTAATAGAAAATAGAGATTTTCTAAAATTAGAAAAATGTGTTTTTCTTAAAAATATTTTCTCGAGTATTTAACGAAATACTGCCGGAGCCCACACTCCAAGGTCTAAATAGAAGATATTGCGGGGAAGCTCTATCGATTTCACAAAAAACGAACGAGGAGCTGGAAAAATGCCGTTGATAGCCAATTTTGCAGTATGGTAATACCGTTGCGCTGCCAAAATTATATGTTATTAATTATTGATTGCATATTGTGATTATATGCTCTATGATTTAAAATTATGTTATCGATGCATGTATATATTAGAGTTATTCTGGCCTAATTATTCTGCTGCTTATTAAAATATTTTAGAAATATTTTGATAACGAGATTATGACAAAAATTTTGAAATATTGTCTCTGTCATTACTTTGTTTTAGGCCCACAGCCCAGCAGTTCGCATGCTATGCATTGCGTAGGAATGGCCGTTCCCGTCCTCCTCGAGCTTGTCGCTTGGCTTTTTGAGTCATTAGGTGACCTATGTGCTAATGCATGACTTTAATTTGTGTTCTAAACTTGAGTACTTCATTTTAAATGCATAATATGTTATGAATAGATGTTTTATACTATGTTGTGTGACCTATATGATTCATATCATTTTATAATGTATGCATTCGTGGCTCAAGATTTCATATCAACCATAAGCATACACCGTGCGTCTATGTGGTTCATTCTTGTGTTTAAGTCTTATTCTTATGATCAGTCTATTCAGGTGCACCCGGGGTGGTGTTTTGTTGACCACGTTGATTTCGGGATGTATCATCTTCTTGTCTTCAGCTTCATCGGTATAGGGTGAGGTTTAGAATTTTGTATAGTTAAGCGAACTATGAACTTAATATGATGATTTCAATCCTCTCATGCGAATATATCTATCTATCTATCTATCTATCTAAAAGTGTGGATAGTTGTTTTATGGGATTGTGAATTGATCGCATTACCTTTATACAATTTAATCTAACTATATAGTTCATAGTTTATGTAGTCCAACAATCAATCATCCAACTTAATGATTTTATTTTATGGGAAAATTACATCCAACTACCCTGTATTTAGGTCTAATTACAACGTAGTACACGATTGTTTAGAAATTACATTTTAGTCCCTATATTTTTTGTTTTCATGAAATCCATTAACGAAATTTGTAAAAGTACACTTATGTTCTGGATGCTTTTATGAGTGTTACATTTAATACATGACCAAAAATGCAAAATCATAGCTAAAAGTTTACAAAAATTAGGTCTAATTACAAATATTAACAATAGATAGAGACTAAAATTTAATTTCTAAACAATCATGGGCTACGTTGTAATTAGGCCTAAATATAGGGTAGTTAGATGTAATTTTCCCTTTATTTTATTTAGTTCAATTAATTAGACCAACTATTTAAGATATGACTATTGTCATTCTCTTGACTCTTCATATTATCCTTTAATGAACACTTGTATAATTTAATTTAACTATGTAATTTATAGTTTATGTAGGTTAACAATTAATAATTTATTTTAATTATTTTATTTTACCCTTGTATAATTTAATTTAAATATATAATTTACAATTTATGTAGGTTAATAGTTAATAATTTGACTTAATTATTTTATTATATTTTATTTTATCTATTTAAATTAATTAAATCAACTAGATTTAAGATGCAATTATTATCATTCTCTACCTTTCATATTATCTTTTAATGAATATAATAAAGGCAAGTAATACATGGGAGCGAGTTGAACTATTCATCAAGTGGCGAGAAACTGCAACAGATATGTTACAACTTAACAATTCGAATTAATTATTTTTCTTTTATTTAGTTAAATTAAATTAAAATAAATCATACAAGACCTTTGTTAGCCATGTCAACATTAATATACCTATCTCTATACTTATATAAAATTGTGGATATCAATATTCTTTCTTATGATTGAGAATTGATCGAATGTTGTTGTATAATTTAATTTAATTATATAGTATATAGTTTATGAAAGCCAACAATTAATAACTCAACTTAATTATTTTATTTTATTTTATTTAATTAATTAAATCAACTATATTTAAAATATAATTGTTATACCCTACATATAATTCTTTAATGAACTTAACAAAGGCAGCTAATATATTGGAAGTTGTATAAATAATTAAATTATATTAATAGATTAGTAATAATTAATTGAATTAAATAGTTACACTCTTAATAACATATAAAGAGTTTGCATTGTAATCAAATGTATAATTTTTACAACTCATTATTCATTTCATTATATTCTCGAGATGTATTATAGTTTTTTTAATTTAATATTAATTAACCAATAGATCTAAAAATATTGCAAAAAAGAGAACATATAAATTTCTTTAAAACCAAATATTTTTAAAGTTTCAAAGAGAAATTATAATAAATATATCTTTATAAAATAACTTAACAGATATTCTGAAATTATTTAGAATTCAAGTTAGATCACAAAATAATTAACACCTATTATATTTTTAAATTAAATTAAAGAAATAATTTAGAAAAAGAGTTTATTACTTTATTATTAATTATTATTAACATATAAAGTAAATTGTGTCTTTGCCAAGATTAATTTGTATATCGACTTTCAACTCTTATGGGGTCTTGAAGACTGAATGTTGTTGTCAACCCCAGCCAGAAAGCTGAAATGAAAAATTCTTTTCTACTCTTTCGAATAATAAGGTAAGCTTCATAGCCCCAACCGGGGTCCTTAGACCGCATCTTACTAAGCGCTGGTTCTATCCAGCCGGCCAAGCAACCTAGGTGGGAATAGTGAAAGAAAGAGAAGGGGAAGAAGCGGAGTAGAGGAATTGGTCAACTCATCAGACTCATGACCTGAAGATTGCAGGTTCGAATCCTGCCCCAGCCTTGAGATGCTGTTGAACCCGTCGTTGTAGCTTATTGGGCTTTGGAATTATTAGCGGGCAAACCCACACCTGAAGAGGTAATTATATAGATTAATTTAATGCAATTGAACAAATTTTAATTTATTTAAGTATCAATTCTTGCAACTCTACCGATTCTTAAAGTTCTACATATTTTCATTTCATTAATTAAAATATTCATTAATTTATTAACCAAATCTATATTAATTAGAGTTGTTATTGTAATTGGGAATATAGATGACTATTAATAATTAATAATTAAAGAGAGAATGATTATCCTAGCACGCTAACCAAAGCGGAGGCTTATGTGATTACATATACTTTTTAAAAATTATGAATTTAATATGTTATCATTCGGAAAAAAAATGATAAATTAACAAGATGGATATTAGTTGTTTTACATATTATTGAGGACATTTATACCTATAAATTAGTTCCCATTTTCATTTGACGTAATCATAACATTCCTAATTGAGAAGATATAGAAAATGAATTTTATGAAAAATATTAAGTTTATGATTTAATGAAAGTGATTAAGGATGGATGATAAAAATAAATAAATTATTTCACGAATATAAAAAAAAGGGCGAATTACATTTGAGTACCCTCAGGTTTGGCCTAATTACAACATAGTTCATATTCCCTGAGGTATTGTTTCCGTCTGATGTCCCTAAACGTCGTTAGGGTTCCATTTGAGGTCCCTAAACGGCCTAATTTAAATTTAGCTAGAAATTATAAATGTATCCCTCATTATTTTATTATGTTACAAAATGATTCCTATTTTAAGTTGAAATTACATACCGGTCCTTGAGAATTCTAACGGCGTTTAGGGACCGTAGTTTGAAATCATACCTCAGGGACTACATGGTAATAATTAAAATAATAGAGATTGTGTTGTAATTAGGTCAAATCTAAAGGTACTTAGATGTAATTCACCCATCATATCAACATAAAAGTCAATACTTCTTAAACCCTACTTGATGTAACTACAATAAAAATTTACAAAATTTATTTATATGTAAGTTTCCATTATCTTACCATTTCCGTGATTACCATATCCTATGCAAAAGTAATGATTACCATTTGTAATGGCACGATAACACACAAAAAAAAAACTCATATTTTCAATACAATATTATTATTACACATTCACATACGGACTATTCAATTTTTTCTATTAGGTTATCCATAATGATACAATAACATCATCGACCACTAGATGCAGTTGGGCATCCAAAATTATATAAAAAAGTAAATAAACTAATCATGGAAAATAATTATACTTTTAAAATAGTTCCTCTCAACTTACTGAACCGAAAACAAATAAAAGCGAAAATTAAGGTAATGGAACCAAGACAATAACAAAGCACCGAAACAAGATTATAAAACTATAAGAAAACTCATATTTATGGATGACCAGATAAATAAACGATCTCACATGTTGGGCATTGCAAGTGAATAATAAGTGATAATTTTCGTAAAATTTAAAATATTTGCTAATATATGTTTGCTTACATTCAAAAATCAATTAAGAAGATTATGATTTTGAATTTTAAGAACTTGAAGTTAATCTTTACAAGTGATAGGATCAAATTTGAATTTTTTATTGAATGCATAATAACATTTTCTTTGTTTACATTTTTTATCCTCCAAAGTAGATATATAGTTACATTATTGTGTGTATCATTAAATTTTAACGGTCTTTTAAGCTAAAAAAACATTAGTAATGAATTGAGTGAGAACCATTAAGTTTTCGCTTTATATTATTTCTGAAAAAGAAAATATTCATTTAATGAGTTATTTAATATTATTTTTCTTTATATATATATATATATATACACACCAAGTTATAACACAAAAGACACACAAAAAGAAACAAAATAAACACAGAATAAGTTAGCACCATCCAAGGAATCTAATATAAAGAAATTATGAATCACGAAGAAAATAAGAATTACGAACGAAATAATCTTAACGGAAGTTATTCATTACACTCAGAAGTTACAAGAGGTAATCTAGAACAAATATTTGAAACCAACTTTATAACTAAATGTTCTTTTTAACATTTGAAACAAATATTTTCATCACAAGGTAAATAATATAATATTTTTTGGTGCATGAAATCACAAAATCCACTAATATCTGACAAACAAATAGTATTATTCCAAAACAAAGGTCGATTTAGTATAAAACATATTCACGTCATGATATGAAGCTTGCAACAAATGCACAAGATCAACATAAATAATGCAAGGAATACAATGCGAAAATTGCATAGGTGATGACGTGGAAGTCTAAAAACACACTTAAACAATGCATATATAGCGTTGCCCTAAACTTGGAAAATGGGACCAAACGAGCAACAATCACACTATTTGAAAAGGTTACAAAGGAGTACATCGGATGTTCGGTTACGTAATTGAGGTAAGTGAAACAATCCATCTCAACATAAAATAACACTACAAAAAGTTAAGAGCAAATTATATTTTTGGTCCTACAAAATTAGGTGTTTTGCAATTTTAGTCCCATACTTTGGAAATTAGACATCCTTAGTCCCATTGGTTTTAAAAAGTTGCAATTTTAGTCCCATCCGTCAAATAATTGATGGAAAATGCATTTTTTTTACCGTTAAGTGCAATTTGGGGGGGGGGGGGAGAATTATTGTCCATTGAGATGTTTTCTTTAGGAATTTGCTTATTAATACCTCATTTCAGACTATATTACCTTAATGAGAGTGATTCATATTAATGCTTCGAAGTTGATTCATGATACTAAAATGAGGTATAAATAAGCAAACACTCGAAAATAATAACCTAATAAACAATAACTTTTCGCCTCAAATTGCACTTAATGAAAAAAATTCATTTTCCACCAATTATTTGACTTATGGGACCAAAATTGCAACTTTTTAAAATCAATGGGTCTAAATATGTCTAATTTCAAAAGTATGGGACTAAAATTGTAAAATGCCTAATCTTATGGGACCAAAAATATAATTTGCTCAAAAGTTAATAAGGTGTAAAACTTTATAAAAACAAGAATCATCACTTACGGCAATCCTTTGAAGCAATAGAGAAACAATACAACTTCTTTTTCAAGCTTGATAAAGATGAAATGAAATTTTGTTCGTCGTTGGAGAAGTTTTAGAAGATATAAAAAAAACGAGAAAAAAAGAAACAAATACAAAGAACATGATAAAAGAAATAGAATAACAGGAGAAAGAAAAGCAAAGTGAAGAGTTTAGACAGAAAACAAAATCAAAGGAAACGAGAGTTAAAGAGGGCGCGTGAGTGACAGACGCCTTTTTCTGTTAGAAAATTAACGGAAGTTAGGTAAGAACTAAATGTGAGATTTTTTGAAAACATAGATGATGGGCGCGTGAGTGACAGACGCCTTTTTTCGTTAGAAAATTAACGGAAGTTAGGTAAGGACTAAATGTGAGATTTTTTGAAAATATAGATGATGCATTTTGAGAGAGTGAAAAGTTCAAAACTAAAATCTAAAAACACCATTTCCAGAGGAATGATATTTTCCCTAAAAAAATTAAAAGAAACATAAGCTTTCAGCAAGAAAAATAAGAATAAATCGTATACCACGTGTAATGCACGTATACCTTGCTAGTATCTTTAAATTGGTAAATTTTGTTTGTCTATGAGCCCAAAATTCGGAGCAAGTTTGGATTCGTTGTCAATCACTCAATTGTCATGGATAATCATAAAAGCAAACTAGTCAGTTTAGCAATTTAAAAAGGAGAATTGTAATATTTTCAAGAATAATGGTGTCTTATCTTCCCACCTAAAACAACTTAGGTTAGAAAGGTCGACTTGAGGGAGAAGCCCTTAGAGACGAACTCTCCGTGGGAAGAAGTTAGGACGTGTTAGGTAACTTGGAGGGAATTAAAACTCTTTTTGACATATATAGAATCCCATTCAGCTCAGTCTATCTCCAAAAGATAAAAACTTGAAGATGGGAATTTAAATTTTAACACATGAAATACAAAGAGTATGTAAATAAAAAAAAATAGTATTAATATAATTATTAAATTTACCATACATAGGCCAAGAGACCAAATTCTTGGAGGTCTGACGTGGAGATCCCCTTGATTTGTACCCACCTCAACGTTGTTTTCTACTCCAAGAACCTATAAAAATAGTAGTTTTATGCCACAACAAGTTGTAATCATCGGCAATTACTGCACAAATCTCTACTGCAAGCCACCTTAGTTCCATCAATGGCTTCCACCCTTTTGTCTCTCCTCCTCCTCTCCACTCTCTTTGTTCTCCTCCAACCACCGCTCGCCGCCGCAAACCTCCACGCAACAACCACCCTGTTCAGATCACAACCGCCTTCCGAAAACCTCCACCCTTTATCCTCCTCCGCCACCGCCGCCGATATTCCCCCCACCACTTTCTTCGAAGTCACAAAACCCATCCCACTTCCCAATACCAAACCATGCTCATATCTCGTCCTACAACACGACTTCGCTTCCACCTACGGCAAATCCCCTGTTCTCGCCGATTACAAACCCCCTTCACATTGCCCGTCTCAGAACTTCTCACGAATCGTTCTCGAATGGACTGCCACTTCCAAAGGCAGGCAGTTCGACAGAATCTTTGGTGTCTGGCTCGGCGGAGTTGAGATTCTCCGGAGCTGCACTGCCGAGCCAACCGCCACCGGCATTGTCTGGAAGGTGAAGAAGGACATCACGAGGTATCATTCTTTGCTGATGAGTAATCAGACACTTGCTGTTTATATAGGAAACATCGTCGACAGTACTTATACCGGAGTTTACCATGTTAATGTTAGTATGCATTTCTATCCTGCTGAAAAGGGATCTGATCATCATGATCATAGTAAGGTTGGTAATGGTGAATTGGAATCTGAATCTGGGGCTGATTTGATATTGCCAATTTCGAGGTCTTTGCCGTTGGAAGATGGGTTGTGGTTTGAGATTGAGAATTCAACCGATGTTGAATCAATGGAGTTTAAAATCCCCCAAAATGCATACAGGGCTGTGTTGGAGGTGTATGTCTCTCCCCATGAAAACGATGAGTTTTGGTTTGGGAACTTTCCAAATGAGTACATTAGTGGAAATAATCTAACGGGCTTCCCCGGGAACGGGCCATTTAGGGAGGTTATCGTTGGCTTGGATGATTTCGTCGTTGGTGCAGTTTGGCCATTTACAGTTGTCTACACGGGGGGCGTAAACCCCCTCCTGTGGAGGCCGATCACCGGAATTGGTTCATTCGATCTCCCCTCTTACGACATTGAGATCACCCCGTTTTTGGGCAAGATACTGGATGGAAAGAGTCATAAGCTTGCATTCAGCGTGGCGAACGCGTTAAACGTTTGGTATATTGATGCAAATTTGCATCTTTGGTTGGATAAAAACATTGAGAAAACGCAGGGGAAGCTGTTGGAATACAGCAAGTCGCCTCTTTCCTTCTCCGTCCTGTCAAACTTCACTGGTTTCAATGGAACTTTCACTACCAATGTTAGCCGGTCTATAGTTTCAAATGGATGGGTTAAATCGTCTCGTGGAGTTACAGTAACCAAATCGATCCAGGACTTCAAATACAGCAACACTATGGAGTTAGGAAACGAAGGGAATTTACAGATAATCGACCAGGTTATAAACCTCAACGGGACTGTAGTTACCAAGACCCCCTCATTGGCGTTGTTCTCCATCAACTCACTCAAAAAGTTCACCACTCGATGTCACATGGATTCTATTGATAAAGGAAACAACACCTTTGATTCTGTTTCGAATGTGACTTTAGGGGTGACTGAAAAGAGGCAAAAGTTTTCGGCTTCTGGAACCTCCATGACTCTGCTCAAGAATTTGCAAAACGGGCAGGGATCGATGCTAGTCAAGGGTCACTTAGTGCAGAGCGGAGTGGGAAGCACGCAACAAGAATACCACTACACGAGCGACGAATCCTGCTATTTCAGGAACGTTAGCAGCTACAACTACACCATTCTTCACGATGAAGAGCGCCGGAACTGTAAATACCGGAGTCGGAGGTGGTGGCCGTTTTTACCTCGAACTAACTTGCTCGGATCGAATGGTGGACGCAAAGGGCTCATTTGAGCTTTGAGCGCTGTTCATTTTTTCTAATGGAGCTTAGGTTGGTTTGTTTTTGTGCTAATTCATTTAGCTTGTTTTTCTTAGTGATTCCAGTAGATTAATCTCAACTTGTGTTTCATTGTCAAGAAATGGCTTAACCTTTGGTATAAGTTGTTAGGGAAAATTGCATATTTCATCCGGGCTGTCTTGCGGACTTGCAATTTCAAGACATAATATATCAAATTGATAATTTTGGGCCCATATAATTAAAAATCATGAAATTAAAGTGTGACACCCCGCTCTTTCATACGTACAGGTATGCGACACGTGTGAGTTTAATTTTGTAATTTACTTGATTTCTTGTATTATTTGATGCCCTTACGTGATTTATATTTCCTATTCTTTTCTTATTTTGATCAACTTGAACAATATGAACTTATGTGTTATTTGAATTTTTTGATTAATCGCGTAGTATGTATTTTGTGAATTTGATTTCCCGGGCATGCCATACGTGATTTATATGATTCTTGGACTTGTTTGAATGTTTTAATTTTGTTTTGGGACCTCACGTAATTAGTTTGGACTCAAATGATCAGTTTTTGTATGTTTTGGGGCAATTCGGTAATTATGGCCTTTTGAGTCCCTAGGCCATATCTTGAGCTAGGAAACTCGAAATTGAGTTCCGACACCTTCATTGCGTTCTATTTGGTAAATGGGATTCAATGAGACTAACCACGTATTTTTCTGACCTCGTTTCGACCCCCAAATCGACCCGTTCGCGCGTGCGTACCTATTACACCTAGTGGGACCCATGACCATTGACTTGGGAGATATTTTCCTCCCATTTTTACCAAATTTTTAGCTTCTCCCTCCCTTATTTTCAGTCACCCACACAGAAAACGAGGAAAAGAAGAGGAAAAGAGCTCCAAGCTTCAAGCTCCCATTTTTGTGCCCAACCCTAAGCTCAAGTCTCTCCATTTCTCGATTTCTCTTCAAGGTAAGCATGTTTTCGGATTTCTCTCGTCTTGGTGACCTCATTTATGTGCTTATATATGGGATTACATGTTGGGAACTAGGCATATTGATTTGGGGACTTTTAGTAAGGGTTTGGGGCTTTCGGTGATTTCTTGCACCTCTTGTGTTCTTGTTACATTCACATGCATTTTTGGAGGTGTTTGATGCTTGTGCTTTCATTATTTATGGATTCCTTGCTTAGTGAGTGATTTATGAAGATCTTGGCATTCATGACTTATGTGGGTTTGTGAAATTTTGCATAAGAACTTGGGTTCTAGCTTCCTTTGCATCCCATATGTGCTTATATGGATATTTGAAGCATGAGTGTTGGATTTTGGCTTGGAATTTGGCACAATCCCTTGATCCCCTTCACCCCAAATTTGGTATTTGAGTAGTATTATGTGTTGAAGATGAATTTTGAATGTGTTGGTGCATATATGTTGAGTTTTGAATGCATTTTAGCCTTCTTGGATGCAACCTTGCCGGTTGAACTCTTATTTGCGTATTTGAATGTTTCATTGAGAATTTGCATATGAATTAATGATCTCTCAATGCTTTTGGATGCCTAATATGTTTATGCATGAGTTTATATGCTTATTTATGAGTTTGGATTGATTTTGGGGTGTTTAGGCATGCTTTGAACCCTTCTTTGGCCAAAATTACACTTTGGACTCATTTTGGGCGCATTTGAGGTCCCAATGGCTTGCAAATGGGCCCTTTAGTTCCAAAGGCCGTTGGAATGGTGCTGAACAGTATAGGGCTACTGCATCGTTTCAACGGCCGTTGGTTTTAAAGGCATTGATATCCACGGCCGTTGGTCCTTTTTCTGCTTTCAGTTTGAGTGTTTTTTGCTTCGTTGACCCCTCATCCGAACTCCAAATGAGTTGAATTTTAACCACAGAAACCTCTTGAAGTCTAGAACAATCTCCAATTTGAATCACCTCAATATCTTTTGTGGTTTGTGAGTTATAACCAATCCTTTTTGGTGTGGCCAATCTGCCCTCACCCAACTTCGTGCCTACGCCATTTTCACCTCATTTTGAATTATGATTTAGGCCATATATTTTTGGAAAGCCCTATGTGTCTATTATAATTTTCAAGAAACAAAACTCAATTACCATTTCTCAAACTCAAGATATTATCATTTTTGTACAGCCTGCGCATTTTGAAAATCTATCAGATTTTGCCCGTTTGCACTCGGAGCCCCTTTTTGTGATCTTCTTCCGCTTTTCTTGTACCCTTTCACCCTTGAACTTGTTCCTAGCATGTTATATAATGTCTATGTGTATGTATTTGCTCTTATATGCTTTTATTGTGCACTTGAACATGTTCTATGTTTTTGAATATGGGCTTCGCGTAAGTGTTTGTGCATCCATTTATTCCATGAGCATTGCCGAGCGTCTAAGTGGTTCATTTTGAGTCTAAGTCCCATGTTTATGTTTCCAGTTGGCTCAGGTGCACCCGGGGTGGTGTTTCGTGGTCCGTGTTGATTCCGGGGCGAATCACAAGTGTTGCTTTTGGAATCTTCGGTTCAAGGTGAGGTTAGGTTATAGTTAAACCCTATGATTTGTGCCCGTATGCCTTGTATGCGAACTATAGCCTTCCTTATGTGTATGATTTGATTTGTTTTAGTTCCATATGTGTTGGTATCGCTCAATTACGCTTCAAACCGTGTGCCTCTTATGAGCCGGGAGATGCATACTTTGGGATTTGATATGGATTTGACACGGAGAGGTATGTAAAGCGTGGTGGTAGCAAGGTTAAGGTACATATTTGTTCGATTCATAAGTTTATGATTAGTAGTGGGTTAATATATGTTTACGGTATGTTACGATAAGGTATAATGGGCCCCAGAGTCTGTGAGTCAGGATGCCCGGAATGGCAACGGGCCCTCGGAATAAGCCTGAGCGTAGTCTCCATTATGATAGGACTGACCCTGTAATGCCCCGGTTTTTCAAATTGTACGAATTTGACATATGTGATACTATTTGCGCATTTTAGATTTCCTTAATTATGTTTTACGTGGTTTATTTTGCTTATCCCTTAATTCTCTTATGTGAAATATTTGAATATTCATGAATACTTAAGAAATATTGAACTTGAATGTTATTGAATTTCTTGGGATTGAGTGTTAAATTCGTGTGCCGGTTCTATTTTATATGAATTTAGAATTTGGTGAATTTTGAATATGTTGTGCATTTATGTGTTTGAATGAATATATGTGCTCACGATATTTTTCTGACCTCGACCGACCACCCGAAACTCACCCGGAACCCAAACATATCATCCTACCCGCCTAAATGACCTTATCCAACTAAAAGACCCATATCTCTCTCAATACTCAACCAAATGGGGTAAAACTTGGATCCACTTAACCCTTATTC
>JBBMKE010057909.1:0-18109 GCA_037834125.1 Lippia alba | reverse complement strand
ATTAACTCTCTATATTATCTCCAATTATTAAATATTCTTTTATAATTTTTTTCTCTTCATTCAAATTGGTTCTATTTCTCCTGCTAATACTTCGTCTTAATTATTTAGGTTTTTATGATTTTTAACATTTTAACTATTTCAATATGCCACTTCACATTCGAGACATTAATATTTATTTGCTTAATTTTGTTATTGTTTTATGTTTTCCTTAATTATGTTATTTAATTAATTAGAGTATGTTAATTTTATTTTTATTATTTTAGAAAGTAATTAATTTTAGATATTTATTATTTTCGTCAACTTTAATTTTATTTTAATTATTGCTTATAATTGATTCTTAATTTTTTTTACATATACTTAGGCTGACACATGGTTCATTCTTCATATTGCGTTTCATTGTTTTTTAACTTCTCAAAGTAAAATATTATATTTAAGATTTTATCTTAAATATATAGTTAGATTTTATTAGGTATCACAAGAAAATTTTTTTAAATAGTTTTTTTTTTAATTTATCAATTTTTGTATTTTTCTTACTCATATTGTATAATTACAATTTCTCTATCTTTAAAATTATTTCTTTAAAATTTTATCTGGACACTTTTTAGTTAATATTGATTAGTTTCACATTATTTATGTTATGTTTAATTTTTTTATTATTTATATGTTTTTTATATTTCACTATCAAAATTTTAATAAATCTTTAGTTAATATTGATTTCTTTCAAATTATTTATGTTATGTTATGTTTAGTTTTTTTATTCTTTATATGCTTTTTATATTTCACTATCAAAGTTTTAATAAATCTTTATGTTTTTTATGAGTTTTATTTTCTACTACTTACTTTTTAACCATTGTATTTTATATTTTCTTCATCATATTCTTGTGGCTTTTTCACACAAATAAATTGTGATTTTATTTTATTTTTAAAATATTTTCTTGCGCATTCATTATTTTTATGATCTTCATCATTAATTTATTTCCCTAATATAATAATTAATTTAATGTTATCTCAATATTCATTTTAATTTTACTTAAATCCTAATTTTTACATTAATATTTTACTTTTTTTTATCAAAATCGTGCGTAGCACGGGGTATATGCAAGTTTCTAATTAAGTAAATATAGTATCAACCATTAAATCACATGGCTATTAATGGTTCACGTGATTAATATAATAATATAAACAAAAAATATATATAATAGTATAAATGATTATAACGAAGCAAATGTTGGGCTCAGAGTCAGTGGCAGGAGGGCTACAGTTGAACTCTTTTATCTATTGACATTACGGTGTTAAGATTGCCCCCCTACTCTACTGGATGGAGGAGTCCTCATGAGTGCTGGATTTCCTTGTATTCGTTAGTATGATCTAAATCAACAAGAAAGTTTAACTAGAAATTATCAAATCATATCTATAGCAACAAGGTTCACTACATCTCGAATGAGATCTTATGGTTCTATTTCAAATTATATGTAATAGTGCAGAAATGTATTAAGATAAGAATCTGTGGGTTGCTATTGTTACAAAATGACCGTTCCTATCTCACATTTGTACATAATAGGAGTTGTCTCCTTATACCATTGCGAATTTCCATCACTACAAGTAGTGAACCCCGAGCCGCTCTCAAAATTACTTGGTGGTTTCAGCGCGTTAGTCCCAACTGAAAACAAGTAGTGAAAAGGCTTAGGTGGCGGCGCAATCTCCACTCCTCCCTCCAACATTCTCACCACAACACTCATTGGAGGCCTCGCATCGGGTGAATCTTGAGCACACCAAAGTGCCACCATTGCCGTTCTCTCTGCCTTAACCCTATCCTTCTCCTCAATTCCACATCCTTCAATCAATCCCATTATCTCCCCCTTCTTAAACTCCTCCCATACCTTCTTAGGAAACCAATTCAGACTTTCGTTGCTATCCTCAACAACTTTCGTGTTTTTCCTCCTCCAATTATCTCAAATAGAAGAATACCGAAGCTGTACACATCACATTTATATGTTATTGGGAATCCCCTGAGTGTAAACTCTGGGGCCAAGTACCCTGGGGTGCCCCTATACCCCGAAACAGTAACATGTGTATCTTCTCTGTTGCAGAGCTTTGCCAGCCCGAAATCCGCAAACTTAGGGGCAAAATTCTCGTCAAGAAGCACATTCGCAGGCTTTATGTCGTAGTGGATTATCCTCTGCTGGCACTCCTCATGCAGGTACGCGATGCCTTTGGCTGTTCTTACTGCAATGTCATGCAGTTTCTCCCATGGCAATTTGTTATTGTTGTCACTGAACAGATGCTTGTCTAATGAACCGTTCTCCATGAATTCATATACAAGGGCGCTCATGAAGTTATCGTAGCACAAGCCTTACAATCTCACCAAGTTTATGTGATGAGTTCTGCCAATGGTGCCGACTTCAGAGTTCAGACATGAACCCCTCTTTGACTCTGTTATTTGGACCCCTGTCAAGAACTTTGACCCCATTTGGGAACTGACCTTTATATACTCTGCCAAATCCTGCTGCACCTTAAACTTTTGTGTAGTTTTCTGTAAAGGTACAGATCTGTTGAGCTGTGAATCGAGCCGGTTTCTCCTGAGCCAATTCCTGGAAGAATTTTTGCATTTTGGGAGCATCAGCCCCCAAGGTTGTTTCAAATTTTCTGAGGGGGCAGGCCTCTGCGGACGAAAAGCCCTCCAGAAACAAACGGCCAGTAGTATTATGCCGGATAATACACCAGCATGCACGCAGCACATTAATATATGATCAAGTATTGAGAGAAGGTGAGAATCTCTTTCAAGTTGAATTATGGAAGTGGAAAATGCAAATAGGACCTTTAGGTTAACCCTACTGTTATGGTGCTTGTCTTTATTTTCATATTCAAAATTTTGCTCCTTTCTGCATTCAAGTTTAAGGAGTAGAATGGCAAAATATTAGAAAAAGGTGACAACCAATTATAGGAAACATAAAAGATCAGTCTTGCAATTTTCCCAATAATGAATATCTTTTTTGTATGCTTACTTGTTATGCTTATTACTGCAACTCCGGAAGATGACATGATTGATATAGAACTGGAGCTTCAAAAGGGAAGTGCTTGATCTGCAAAGAAATCATATCATCGATTAAGAATTTACTACACTGGTACAGCAAATAAGAGTGGCTAATGGGTATACTTTACCTGTATTTCCTTTATCGATGCACGTGATCAAGAATGAAAGGCTGCTTCCCTGAGTTCTTCAGTATATACCAATACAATGTCCTCTGTTCGTGAGTGTGGTTGGGGGTTTTAAATGCATCCAGATTCTGACTAATTAGTCTCTTTTGGTGAGTCCACTTGACAACAACAAAAATGAATGCCTGATTAGAGTTCATAGATGTTGATGTGTGTGGCTGAGACTTATCAGACAGTGTATCCAATACGACATTTTCACACATTATTTTTTGATGAAAAGACACCATAATTGCATAGCACATGTTGAAATATTATGTCTACTGAAATTAATGGCGTAACCAATATATTATATTACGAGAAGTTCGACAATTCAGACGATGGTGTGTCAAACACTATTAAATATTAATAGCATAATCCGCACTTTTCAAATATACAATATATATTTAAGATTAATACATAAAAAACTTAAATGTGGACGCTTAAAAACTAAAATCTTGCATATCAAAGAGTAATGTTAAAATTAAAACTGAAATCAAACTTAATTAAGCATATCAAACACTTTCTGATGCAATGTATTACTGTATAATTTATCCCATATGGAGTATGGAATGGTAGGATATTTGATATTAGATTATTCATCTCAAATATTTGATGCCAAGATGAAATGGATAAACCTACTTTTACCCTACATAATATAATATCGTCCGAATCATTAATTTCGAACTTACAAAGTACTAGTAAAAGTAAATATAAGTTTGAATTATTAATATAATTATTCTCAATTAAATTTTATTGAAGCGTGTGCTTGTCAAAGGAGATAACCAGACGCTTTTTCTTGCGCAACAGAAATGAAGCTGCGGAAGGTTAGTTTACATGGTTCACATATTCTGTAATTCTTTATTGCTTCTCTACCTGAGAGGCTGAGATTCTGAGATAATACCATTCTTCAAATAATTACATTGTTTATGGGGCTTAAATTTCAGGATTATAAGTACATGTTTTCAATTCAAACTTCGGGCGATATGTTTTGTCTGTTGCATGTAATGATCAAATTTAGGACAGCTTATGTGACTCTGAAGTCTGAACCGAGGGTGTTTGGCAAAGGTGGACTTCTTATGGATCAAAATAACATCACAAGAAGGTACTTGAAATATGGACTCTTCATGGATGTGATTGCTGCACTGCCTCTTTTTGAGGTAAACTATATTTACTTTGCTAATGCCGAAGAAATTGATCCTATCATTTGATCTACATCGAAGTTTTTGCTGTTTGTCTACAAGAGTATAATGAATTTTTAGCCCTTCATCAAGGTGATCAATATAGAGGGTAGGAGTTTCTCGATGGATCTTAATGGAGCTAATGGAAACTTTCTTGTTGTTGGCATCATGATTATTTATTGAATTATAAAAAAAGAATTCCTCAAGTATGCCTAGGGCCCTCGATTATGAAGAACCCTTTTATGTATTGAATTTTGGGTGTTACGATTGCCAATTACTCAACTCAATGGAGGAAACCTCCGTAGCTGGTATGATCTAAATCAAAAAGAAAGTTTTGGTAGAAATTCACATCATATTTGTAGCAACAAGGTTCACCAACATAGTCATGCCTTATAATGAGCTCATATGTTAATTACTCTTACCTTTTTACTTATACAGAATAGTAAAGAATGTACTAAGATGAAAAGCTGCCAGTTTCTTATTTGATTCACGAAGTGGCCACACTTATCTCATACTTGGTCATAATAGGAGTTGTCTCCTTATACCAATACGAATTTCCTTCAGAACTTGTAGTGAACCAAGAATTCCTTGGTGGTTTCAGCACATTAGCCCCGACTGAAAACAAGTATTGAAAAGGCTTAGGTGGTGGCACAATCTCCACCCCTCCCTCCAGCATTTTCACGACAGCACTCATTAGCGGCCTCAAGTCGGGTGAATCTTGAGCACACCAGAGTGCCACCATTGCCATTCTCTCAGCCTTAACCCTATCCTTCTCCTCAATTCCACATCCCTCAATTAATCCCATTATCTCTCCCTTTTCAAACTCCTCCCATACCTTCTTAGGAAACCAATTCAGACTTTCGTTGCTATAGTCAACTACTTTCGTGTTTTTCCTCCTTCCAACTATCTCAAATAGAAGAATACCGAAGCTGTACACATCACATTTATATGTTATTGGGAATCCCCTGAGCGTAAACTCTGGGGCCAAGTACCCTGGGGTACCCCTATACCCCGAAACAGTAACATGTGTATCTTCTCTGTTACATAGCTTTGCCAGCCCGAAATCCGCAACCTTAGGGGCAAAATTCTCATCAAGAAGCACGTTTGCAGGCTTTATGTCGTAGTGGATTATCCTTTGCTGGCACTCCACATGTAGGTACGCGATGCCTTTGGCTGTTCCTACTGCAATGTCATGCAGTTTCTCCCATGGCAATTCGTTATTGTTGTCGCTGAACAAATGCTTGTCCAATGAACCGTTTTCCATGAATTCATATATAAGGGCACTCATGGAGTCATCATAGCAGAAACCGTATAATCTCACCAAGTTTATGTGATGAGTTTTGCCAATCGTGCTTACTTCAGACATGAACCCCTCTTTGACTCTGTCATTTGGACCCCTGTCGAGAACTTTGACAGCAATTTTGACCCCATTTGGGAACTGACCTTTATATACTCTGCCAAATCCTCCTGAGCCTAAAACTTTTCTGTAGTTTTCGGTAAAGGTCCGGATCTGTTGAGCTGTGAATCGGGCCGGTTTCTCCTGAGCCAATTCCTCGAAGAATTTTTGCATTGTGGTAGCATCAGTCCAGGAAAGCCTTCTGCGGACCAGTTTCCTAGGTTGTTTCAAATTTTCAGAGGGGGCTGGCCTTTGCGGACGAGAAAGCCTCCAGGAACAAACAACCAGTGCTATTACGCCGAAAAATACACCTGCAAGCACGCAGCACATTAAAAATATGATCTAGTAGTGAGACAAGGTGAGGATCTCTTTCAAGTATAATTATGGAAGGAGAAAATGCAAAAGACCTTTAGGTTAACCCTACTGTTAGGGTCCTTGTCTTTCTTTGCAAATTTAAATTTATCTCCTTATGCATTCAAGGTTGAGGAGTAAAATCCAATTTATTTGTTTATATTATGTTATATTATTATTAACCTATATAAAATTATGGGTATGTCTGTGAATTAATATAATTGTCCATTAAAACTTAACTACTCAATTTATTTGATCCAAATTAAACAGTCAATAAGCCATTTGTTCAATTTAACTATTTAATTTAATGTTATTGAATATAATGGTGTCGGATATAGTTTGTGAAGAATCAAACACCAAATATTTAATATTTGTTGAAGGGGAAGACCATCAAAGGCGTAAGAGCCTCAGGAACTGGGTTTCCTTATGAGCGTGGGTTCTTCCAGTTAGGATAACACCAAGTATGCAGTAAGGATGCAAAAAAGGGTGAAGCTGTGACTGAAAGCTTGAAGATGCAGTTATGGAGTTCCCAGTTTAGTGTGAGTGTAGGTGTCTTGTGAATGAAGAGAGACTTGGAGAATGTGTGAGTGAATTCTCCTATTTATAGGTTAAGGGTGAGGGCCATTTGGTAAACTCAATGGAGTGGTCCCAAAATAGTATTTTCCTAGACACGTGGCGGCCTGTGAGGGTGTGAGAGTGATGGTTCTGAGCTGTACCTAACTGTAGGTGGTTATGTGTGTCAGAGATGAGTGCGCATTGGAGGGGTGCGTGTGTCAGCGACAATTACGGGACAGCACCCGCGAGCGCTGAGATGCTAGCGTATAAACCGACGAGCATGGTGACTCTCGGGAAAAGACTTCATGGTAAGGGAGATGAGAGTATTGAGCCACCGAGCGTACCGATCCCAAGGGTCGGTATACCTGGGGGAGTATCCCAGTATGAGAGTGGACCTTCGTGAGGGTACTGTGACGAGGATTAAGATCCCGTGCATCAAGTGAGTCCGAGGATGAGTCTCTTCGGGAGATGAGAAGAATGAAAGGGGTTGGAATTCATACACAAGCCCATTCTTTTGAGCATCAGGCCTTAATGCTTCCTGGCTTCAAAGGTGATCCCTTAGGATCGTGACACGTGGACGGCGAAGATGTGAGTGTAATTTACATCATTTTGCCCCCCAAATTCTATAATGATGCTCGATCACACAGTAGAATTTCAGAAGTCCAAAGTTTCTTCTGAAAATGTGAGAAGGTCAACATTTTATAAGGGGTTTGTGGCCCAGCGTCCTGTATAACGGACATATTTTGTTAGGCATTAAATATTATCTTGTCGTACTGATGCTCGCGCACGGCTGCATTAATTACTGAGTGGATGCATGGGTGCGCAAGCGGAGGAAGTGGCGTGTGAATCTCGGAAGGCGTGTGACGATTACTAAAATTGGGACAGTTACCTAGGCAGGAATGATTGCATTTTTGAATTTATTGCCAATTATGGGTGATGCCTATCCCATATAAATAGAGATTTCGGGATCATTTTTCCCTTTTTACGCTTTCAAAGCTCTTCAAGCAAAAAAATCTCTCTACAACTCTATGATTTCCGACGACATTTTCCCTTCTTCACCAACTCTGGTAGACCTTTGATAATCTCTGGATTCTTGAACTAACCCTAGGTTTAGGTTGTGAGACTCGCTAATCTTGTGCTAGAGATCCTTATAGTTCCCCTCACACCTTGGATCCCTTTCAAAAACTCCTTCCCAAATAGAACTTATTGAAAAACTTTCTTATTCAATTCTCTGTCGAGATGGCGGACGAGAGGGCTATTAGCGAGACAGCCCAGGAGATTATTGACATGTCCCTACGGAGTCCTTCTCCCCAAAGTGGGATCCCTACTGCGGTTCCAACGGCGGCGGAGCCAGCGGGAGAGGGTGATGAAAGCCTTATTCCTATGGCCATTCCGGTGGCGGAGGTTCCTAGAGAGGACAGGGATGAGGATTGAGATGCCGCATTTCAGAGAATGCATGAACGTAACCTGGAGGGGGTTGATGTCTTGTTTGAGCAACTGGACAATTCAATACTCATGATGAACCAAGAAAAGAGGGTTCTTCCCATCACAAACAGTGCAGTTAGGCTTCAGCACCATCGAGTGACTATGGCCATCGTGAAAGAAGAGGAGCCAGGGACCTCGGGTCGTCGCGGATAGGAAGGGCCCCCAGAAAGAGAAACAAGAGCGGTAAAGAACCCATGACCCAGGTGAGGGGGTCTAATCCCCACCAGACAGACAATCCCCAGACGAAATCGAGGGCACAATGACAGTAGAAGAGTTGCATGAGATGATGGACAAAGTTCATTGGGATGGGGATTTTGTCGCTCATCTTCCTGCAAAGCATGAACGTGCTAATGATCTACATCCGCATAGAATGGCTGTACAGAGACGCGATGGTGGCTGGGGGATTGAGGTTCCCAATCCCTAACGTGGTAAGGAATATCTTCAATTATCTGGGTTTAAGTCCCTCCCAAGTTTTTCCGAATGGGATTGCATTGATCAACACATTCGTAATCTTGATGAGGGTCACAGGACATGAGCCCACAGTAGAGAATTTCGTGCGCCTGTTCCGAGTGACGCTTCTCCTCGATCGTCACCGGGGAATGGCTTTTATTATATCTCTGCTAAATTCGGGATGAAGATGATAGACTCGCCTTCGAGTTCTTACGGCGAGAATTGAAAGGAGAAGTTTTTTTTTTGTGTCCACGAGGGACGATAGATTCGGGGTCCCCATAAGGTGGGTTGAGCATGGAGCTGAACCCCTCATTAGAACAAGGTCCAGGTCCATCGCCTTCGAGGGTTGGGCTAAGAGTGTCGTTCTTTTGATGAAATCTGATCGCTTGATAGCTGCCAATGGGTTAATGCGCAATAAGGAAGTCCTGTTTAGATATGGACCCTCAAGCCCCAGAGTGATGGTTGCCAACCCCTCAGTTGATATAGTGGAAAGAGATGGTTAGATTCTAGGAACTAACTCTGCTAACCCTTAGTGTAGAAACCCTAACATTTACTTGTCTTATTCTCTTGGGGAGTGTCGTTCTGACCCTCGGTTGCCTTACTTGTACAGGAGTAGAATTACTGATGACGGGCAACACTGCTGCAAATTTGGCTGCACTTCTCAATGCTCAAAATGCGGCGGCCCGAGCCCCAACAACAACAGCAACAACAACCACAGTCCCTCGCGGGTGATGCGAAAGAGGGTGAGAAGGAAGAGATTGATGGAGGAACGAGGGTCGCAACAGAGGCAAGGGCCTGATAGATGAGCCCAATGTGGTGGATCTGGACGGTGGAGATGCTCGGGAGCTACACCAAATTTCCTTGTGCCCACACGGTCTGAGAGGGCCGTTCAGTTGGGCCCCGATGCCTTCCGCAGCAATCGCTCGGGAGTGATTATTCGTGATCTGGTAGAGGACGGATCTAAGCCCTCGAGGAAGAGAAAACGGTTGGCTGACATGGTCTCCATTTCAGGCAAGGGGAAAGATGTGGTCGTCGGCGCCGTGAAGGTGATGATGGCAACATCTCATCCTTTGAGGATGAGTATTTCTAAAAGTTTGAGCTCACATCGAAATCAGTAGAGAATGGACCCATCTTGTTGAGGGGTGGTCCCTCGGCTCGCACTATATCATCTGTCATTTTTCAGCGAGCCGAGTTCTCGGGGGACCACAACAACTTAAATGAGCAGAAGGTCGAGGAAGTGCTGGTGGACGTTAGTCAGGCCCTGATTTCTGTAAGTGTTTGAATATTCTCTTTCGTATTCTGCCTCTTTCTTCAATATACTTAGCCAACATTCTAACATTTGTGTAGGAGGTGCTTCCTTGGATCAAGAATATCGAGAGGCACTTGAAGACATATTGCAAGCGTAAGACCAAATATAAGAAGCTGTTGAGGATTTTGGACTCTAAGCTTCAGGAAGACTACGACGTCCTCTCTGCTCGGTACAATGCCCTCGAGATAGAGAATACCAAAACGAAAAAGGACCTGAGAGACATGGAGGCGAAATGACAGGTGCTCGATAAGAAGGCCCGCGATGACCGCAATGCTTGGAAAGAGGAGATGAAGGAGTTGAAAAAGGCTGCCAATAACCGTGATAAGCAGTTGGAGAAAGCGAGGTGGAAACTGGTAGAGATTCAAAGACGCTTTGCGACTCTCGAGGTGAAGGCGGCTCGTGACGCTCTCTTCAAGTTTGTGCGCTTTAAGGCGTTCGACTTGGTTGCCAACCTTCACTATTTTATAAATGCAAGGATCTTTTTCTGTAAGGCAGTGGGTCAGCTGATAAAGTTGGGAGTGGCACCCTCAACTGCCCGTGAAGAGAGCCGCTTGAAAATGGCACTAGATGAAAACCTCGAGCCAATCTCTGAAGTGGGTGATGCTTCTGAAGAAAACATGCCTGAGGTCAAGTATGAGGAACTTGTTCGGATGCTCCAAGGTAAGTTTTTGGTGGTAAACAGGCCACAATAAGGGGTCTTTGACGGTCGAGACGAATGCTGATAAAGAGGTTCGGTATATTTAAGTGCAACCTGACGCGAGCCCAACCTCCCATCTCTGAACCCAGTTCCACTGGGCACAGCGCCCTCTGAGCCTCAAGATCCCCCAACAACTAGCCCTAATGCTGAAGGCAATGCAATGGAGGATGACTTACGTCCTAAAGCTCAGGATTGCATTCATCGGATGGCAGCGCCCAACTCTTCCTCATTAAGAAATCCACTTATCTCTTACGTTTCCAGTTTTTCCTTAAATAATTTCACTTTCTGTCTGCGTTTTGCAATGGTAGTCCACTCGCCACAACTTCTGTCAAGTATTTACAATATTTTCCTTTGATGACTGAATGAAACGCTTTGTTTCCATTTGCTCACTTGTGATTCTATGTGATCGTGCATTTCTGAATGTTTTCTGACTTTTGAGGTGTTGTGTGTTTCTGAATGTTACTTCTCTATTGACTTTGTTGAGCAATGTGTTGATAGGATGGTGCATTTAAGTATAAGGGCTCGAGGTTGTATCGACATGGGGATCACTCTGGCCAACTATAGCAAAGACAGTAGGCGCATAACACCCATTTGCTGCAAGAAATGTTTTAAGTAAGGTATGTAACCGAGCGTGTCCGTAATGTAAAATTGGAACTTAGAAATCATTGCAAAATTCGCTAAGTATTTAGCTGTGAGAAATGCATGCATAGAAGGTAATCCGTTGAAGGGTTTCGAGCGCGAACTAGAAGGAGTCTAGTTGGTTTGCTTTGAATGTGGTGTTTCCTATTGAGTCCGCTCATTTTTAGAGGGATTAGAGTAGTGTTATGTTGTATCATTTGGACGTGAAATTTCTTATGACACGGAGTTGGCTCATTGACCCTCGAGAAGAGGATACTTATAAAATTGAGTAGAAGATAAGTAGTATGTTGAAAGCACTTACGTTCTATACTTATATTTCTGTCAAAAGAAGACACAATGGGCCCCGAGGGAAGTGTTACAATATTCATACATAAAACCTCCTGAGGTTGCATGAATTCCATGGTCATGGAAGGCGCTCGCCTTACAAGGTTTCCAGTAGGTAGGTGTTATTTGCTAGTACCTGTATAACCTTAAAGAAACCTTCCCAATTAGGGTCTAGTTTACCCACATATTTGGAGATCTCAACTTTTTTTAGGACTTGGTCCCCGAGTTGGAAGGTTCTTTCTTTTAGCATTTGTTGTACTGATGGGCCACTGACGCTTGGAATCATTTTCTTACTCTCGAGAATCATTTTCAGATGCTGGAATATGAACCTGTTGGTTACCTCAGCTTGACTGTTGGCCTGTGGATGACCCACGAAAGTGAAGCGTTGTTCAATATCTAGCCCCGAGCACTACTCTCGGGTGTCAGCGATAATGAATTGAGATCCTTATCTAAAATGAGCATCCTCGGGATGCCATATCTACAAATGATGTTCTTTCAGATGAAGTCTCTAACCACTCGGAAGGTGATCTTCATGACTGCTTCTGCCTTGTCTTTCTTAGTAAAGTAGTTCAAGACGACGATTGGTAGGGGTTCCACAATGTCGATGCCCCATTAGTCAAAGGGCCAGGACACATCAATGGGGATCATCTGGACTGTTGGCAGTTGAGGAATATTGGAGTGAAATTGGCACTTATGGTATTTTTTGGAGTAGTTAATGGCATCCTGCAAGATCGAGGGCTAATAAAATCCACTCCTTAGTATCTTCTTCATGAGAATTCGACCCCCTGAATGGTTCCTGTAACTCCCATTATGTACGTGTTCCAATACTTTCTTAGCTTGCGAGAGTCTTAGGCATCTCATCGGTGGGCCCTGAAAAGACCGCTTAAAGAGCCTACCCTCGCGGTCTAGTGAGTACCGTGTGGCCTTACTCCTGATTTTACGTGCCTCTACCTTGTCATTCGGGCAAATCCCATCTCTCAAGAATATGATGATGGCATCGAGCAAACATAGCGCGGATGGATCAATTATGCTTACCTCTTTCGAGGGTTCATCTTCACCTATTAGCGGCTCTTCTATCCTGAGGAATGTAACTGAGCGCTCGCAAGATCCTTCTAAAGTAGATGCAAATGTTGACAATGCGTCAGCACGCTCGTTTTTTGATCGTGGAATTTGCAACAGGCGGAATTTCTTAAATTTAAAAATAATCTCCATAGCTTTCGCCAAGTACTGCATCATGGTGGTTTCTCGAGCCTCATAAGTATCGTTTATTTGGCTCTGATCAACTGAGAATCCACATACGCAGTAATTCTGGAGGGCAATCCTGAGTCCCTTGATGAGAGCTGCATATTCAGTTTCATTATTGATAACTTGGAAGGCAAGTTTGATCGAGTAGTCAATTTCAATTCCATGGGGATCCCTGAGGGTCACCCCAACTCTCCCCCTGTGAGGTCGAGGAACCATCCATGTACAGGAGCCACAAACTGTCCTATACCGAGGATGCAGGATTCAAACTAAAGCTTTCTATAAGCGGGTCTGCTACGGCCTGTGCTTGTATAGCTGTTCTAGGCTCGAAGTTGATGTCAAACTGGCTCAGTTCAATGGACCATTTGATCAATCTCCCCGAAATACCCGATTTTGCGAGGACCTGTCTAAGTGGTTGGTCCGTGAGCACGGTGATGGAATGGGCCTGAAAATAGGGTCTTAGCCTCTTAGAAGTGTTGACGAGGGCAAATGCAAATTTCTCTATCTCCATGTAGCATTTTTTCGCGCTTTGCAAAGTTCTGCTCAGGTATTACACAGATAGGTGCTTGCGCTCACGTACTGCTACGAGCACTGCTCTCGTGGCCTCAGTGGAGACCGAGAGGTATAGTAACAAATGTTCTCCGTCAAAGGGCTTTGTTAGCAGCAGGCGCACGAGAGGTATCTCTTCAAGTCTTGAAGTGCCTTCCTGCATTCTTAGCTCCATGTAATGTTTCAAGCATTGCGCCAGATCTTAAATAGGGGCAGGTTTCTGTCAGCCGAGCGCGAGATAAATCTGTTGAGTGAGATTATCTTGCCCACCAAGACTTGAACTTTCCTCACATTCCGAGGGGAGGGAATATCAAGGATTGCTTTGATCTTCTCCAGGTTGGCTGACCACATAGCTCAAGAATTTACCTTCTCTGACCCCAAATGTGCATTTAGAGGGGTTCAATTTCATACCGTACTTTTTTAGGATGTTGAACGCTCGACAGAGGTTCTCCAGGTGGAAATTCTAACGTTCACTCTTGACGATCATATCGTCCACATAAACCTCCATTGATCTCCCTATCTTGCACTCGAACATCCTATTGACGAGGAGTTGATATATAGCTCCTGCATTCTTGAGCCCAAACGGCATGACCAGGAAGTAATACACTCCAATAAGCACCACAAAAAATGTTTTGGGACGATCCTCGGGCTCCATAAAGATTTGGTAATACCCCTAAAAGGCATCCATCATGCTCATAAGTTCACATCCGGCCGTTGAATCCACTAACTGATCTATTCGAGACAAGAGATATGGATCATTGGGGCAGGCCTTGTTGAGGTCTCTGAAATAATTACACATGCACCACTTGTTGACGCTCTTGGGCACAAGTACCATGTTGCAAAGTCACTTAGGGTACAATATCTCTTCAATGTACTGAGCTTCAAGGAGTTTGTTGACCTCCTCTTCAATGACTTATTTTATGAAACCGTGTACATCCTATTTTTTCTACTTAACGGGCTTGGAGGCTGGATCAACATTTAGCCTATGAACAATGACGCTCGGGTCAATTCCGGTGAGATCCGAGGCCATCCATGCAAACACATCAAGGATCTCTCTCAAGAAGTCGATCATCATGATCAGAGCGGGGCCATTGAGACTGGAGCCTATCTAGGTGGTCTTCTTAGGGTTACCTGGCTCTAACTAAATGGTCACAAATTTCTCAGTGGGCTCAATCCTAACTTCTGGTCAGGGGGCCTCGAGTGCCATCTTCTTACCTGTGAGGTGATTATCTGTATCTCCCGAGGGTTAGGCACCCTCACTATCTGAGGATCCTTCAACGGCTCCTGGAGGGCCGTCTCTGGTACTCGGTATGGCCTTGGCATCTCTCTTTTTGTTTTTCTTTTTATAGACTTGGCCCGTTTACGCTCGGGGCCATCTTCGTCTAACTTTGGAAAATCTATAGATTTTTTCGTGGATCCCCGCCTGTGTTGCTTGCTTGGGCTTATGACTCCGAAAGGGATAGAATATTTAATTTCCACGCCTCTTTCACGTTACAAAGGACCTCTCCTATTCCCTCGGAGGTTAGGAATTTGATCTTTTGATGATATGTGGAAATCACTACTTTGAAATCTACGAGGGTTGGGTGCCCTATAATGATGTTATATAGAAGATCAACCTTAACCACTGCACACAAAAAGGTTAAGGTTTTACGCTGTGGGGCGCGACCAAAAGAGGTGGCTAAGCGTGTCTGTCTACGAGAGACGATCTCGGAACCTCCAAAGCCAATAAGGGCTGTTCTGAGGGGTTTGAGGGGAATGTTAGAGATATTCATTTTTTGAAAAGTTGAGTAAGGGAGAACGTTCATGGAGCTTCCACTATCAACCAAAACCCTCTTTACACCATGATTGTGGACATCTAAGCTAACGACCATTGGGCAGTTAGAGGTTTCACCGACCTCATGGGGTGTTAAAATATTTTCTAGATCTTTATCAGTAAGTCCCACAATCTCATTCTCGTTCGAGCGTTCAGTGTTGTCGACGGAGTAGACGGGTTTAGCCCGCAGGGAGCACTGGTCATAGCTGCGGACGTGGCAACAACGAGAGGCATTGGAATCTCCCTCTGAAGGTCCACTGGCGATCGTGTGGATGACGGCAAAAGGCTGGTTCTCCATCTCTGGAGCTTTCTGCTTGCCATGAATGCTCCTCTTGTTTTGGTTCTTGGGGGGGCTCTTCGAGCGCGAACGGCTCCTTCCCTCATTCTTGGCTCGCTTAGCGCAATGCTCATCGTATCGCTCCAGCATCCTCACAAATTCTTTTAGGTGCCCCCAACTATGATCCTTTGGATCTCCGCCTCGAGCTGGTGGCACTCATTGATGTCATAACCTCTTTGCTTGTGGAAGGCACAGTACTTGTTCGAGTGCTTTTGGTTCTCCGTCTTTCTCATATTTGGCGGTCTGTTGAATAACTTTTTGTCTGCCATAGAATAGATCTCTGCTATGGGTCTATTGAGGGGAATGTGCTCGTACCTTCGAGGGGGCGAGGGGTTCATTCGAGCGGGCACTGGGCTACGACGACAGTTCTTAGAGGGTTCCACTCTGTCTGTGGGGCCTTTGTCGGCTCGGGAGGCATTAGCCAACTTCTGTTCCGTTACGATATACATGTTCTCAAGGGTGAAGTAGGAGTCGGCGATCTCTCTTATTTATACCAGTGTTCGTGGTTTTTTCTTGGCCATCTCCTCGATAAAATCCTTGCTGATGTAATATTTGTGAAGAATCAAACACCAAACATTTAATATTTGTTGAAGGGGAAGACCATCACAGGCTTAAGAGCCTCAGGAACTGGGTTTTCCTTATGAGTGTGGGTTCTTTCATCTAGGATAACACCAAGTATACAGTAAGGATGCAAAAAAGGGTGAAGCTGGACTGAAAGCTTGAAGATGCAGTTATGGAGTTCCCAGTTTAGTGTGAGTGTGGGTGTCTAGTGAATGAAGAGAGACTTGGAGAATGTGTGAGTGAATTCTCCTATTTATAGGTTAAGGACGAGGGCCATTTGGTAAACTCAATGGAGTGGTCCCAAAATAGTGTTGCTCTAGACATATGACGGCTTGTGAAGGTGTGAGAGTGATGGTTCTGAGCTATGCCTAACCATAGGTGGTTATACGTATCAGAGATGAGTGCACATTGGAGGGGTGCGTGAGTCAGCGATAGTTACGGGACAGCACCCGCGAGCGCTGAGATGCTAGCGTGTAAACCGACGAGTGTTTGTGACGCTCGGGAAAAGACTCCATGGTAAGAGAGACGATAGTATTGAGCCACTGGGCGTACTGAGCTCGAGGGTCGGTATACCTAGGGGAGTATCCCAACATGAGAGTGGACCTTCATAAGGGTACTGTGATGAGGGCTAAGATCCAGTGTGTCAAGTGAATCCGAGGATGAGTCCCTTCGGGAGAGGAGATGAAGAAAATGGGCTGGAATTCATTCACGAGCCCATTCTTTCGAGCTTTAGGCCTTAATACTTCCTGGCTTCAAAGGTGATCCCTTAGGATCGTTACACATGGGCGACAAAGATGTGAGCGTAATTTAGGCCCATCAGAGTAGTCTTAAGTTCTTGACTCTTCCAATTTTTCCACTATTTATATTTTCATTAAATTTTATTATTAACCATTTTTTAGTTGGATAATTTATTTTTTCATTTATATAAATTTTCTCATTTTTGTGTCTTACATGGATTTTGAAAAAAAATTTATGAATTTTTTAATGAGCAAGCACAAATATTTTAAGGTGCAATAGTACCCAAAAAATTTATTAAGAAAGTTTGTCGTACCAAAGAAAGTTAAACTAATCCTAAGTGTTGATAACGTCGTACGTGTCTTTATTAAATTTTTTTATTTATGTAATTTAATTATAATATATTTTTAATATTAAATTATCAATATGCTATGAATTTAGTTATTTGATATTGACGTATAATAGTTAGAAGAGAAAATAAAAAGATAGTCAAATTATCTATTTATAATTTTATATCTCATTTTTGATATATTTAGATAAACAATTTAATCTCTTAGCATGTTTAAATGTAAAGTAGTTTAAATTGTTAGTTCGTGTTTTTTTTTTTTGATTAAGAGCAGCTTTTGAAATTGTTATAGTTTGTTGAATTTGAACGATGCAATTACTTGAATTGCCAATCGTTTTGAGATATGTATAGCTTCAATATTTATATAGTTTTATATAATAATTATTTTTAATTTGAAGGATGAAAGAAAAATATATGATGTCAAAGTAGAGAGACAACAAAAATAAAAGAAATATGAGACGAAGTAATACAAAGAATTAAACAAAGAAAAAGTTATTCAAAAAAGAAAAATGAGAACAATTCTAATGATGACGTATGAGTGTTAGAGTGGATAAAAATATAGACAAAGATGATGAAAAGTATATATAGTCGCATTTTCTAAGAAGAAATATTCGACAAAATATATTGAGAAGTAGGAAAAAGACTAACCAATACTCATTCGATGGTCAGAAACACCAATAACAAATGCATGTTTTCAAAATCCAAAGTTCAACTACATGTATGAGATACTATTATATTTGGAGAAAATAAAGAACAATACTCGAGCAAGTCTATGTATCAAAGAACATGTCTAAATAATAAAAAATAAAAAATTATAAATTATAAATAAAAAAGAAAAATAACTGAAACAAAAATTAATAAAATTAAGAAAAAATTACATCTAGGTACCCTGCAGTTAGCCATAATTACAAATCAGGACCTATTCTTTCATTTTTTACATATTAGTC
>JBBMKE010057807.1:0-18113 GCA_037834125.1 Lippia alba | reverse complement strand
ACAACTAACCTATCACTCTGAACATCTACATCAGCATCATCAGCATCTACACTACGAGGAACAATGCGGTCTTCAACATCCTTCCGAGGCCCTGTAAATTAGAGGTGTATATAAAACAAATTTCCCACTTAGTTTATTGATGACTTTAAACCTAGTTGGGCATTATTTACCTTCTAAAAGAAGATGACTTCCCTTCCGACGATTTCTGTCCTCTGAAACATATAAAAGGAATGCCACATCACCATATGAGCCAGTAAAACAAGCAATATAGATATCTAACAAGGGCTGGGGGTGGTCCATATTCAGGATTAGTGGATTTTCAAAGAAACTAACCCTTAGATGAGAAATGCCTCCTCTCTCTTTCCTCCAGTTCATCCCTCAGGTTCCTCTTTTGCAGCTCATCTTGAGTATCTTGTCCATCCTTTCTGCAAAAGCGCATCCACGAGAAAGTCATTTTAAATTTACACATCAAAGCAGCAAAATACAGTAGGAGCTATGACAATATGAGTGAAGCCTAAATCAAAACTTAAGCTTTCAACACAAAGAAATAAGCAAACCCTAAATTACATTGCTATACACCAAAATGAACTCAGACGTCTGCTTCTACTCTATTCCAAAATCTTGTTGCAAGCATAAAACCTTAAGCAATTGAAAAACCACCTAAAACCTAGAACGCAACCAACAGGGGACTCTTCAAAATGATCTTAAAGTCACCAAATGCTCCGATAGACCATTCAATCAAATAACCAGAACTACGCCGAGGAACAGCTCAACAACATTAAAAACAGGCCAGGAAATTGCCAAATTACATTACAGATTAAAATCACCATAATAAACCGAGTAGCTTCGAACAAAACAGCAGGGATGAGCGAAAAAAACACACCTAGGTTTCAAGGTGGTATGAGCGGCGATATCCCTGGAAGAATACTTCTGCGATGGGCCGAAGATTCGGGTGCCCCCTTGTTCGTTCCCACCTTTTGCAGGTGCCCACGTAGGTCTAGCAGCCGTCGTCATATCGGGGAGCTACTCGAATCTCGATTCCACTCGATTCGACGAATCAAGCAAGTTGTGATCGGCAAAACGAATTTTCGAAGCGTCAATAAGAACGAAATTCCCAAAAAATCGATCGAAATTAGGGTTTCTGTGGGATTCAATTTTGATTTGGGAAAGGAAAGAGGAAGGAAGAATGAGAAGAGTTGCTGATATTACCGTTGTTTAGGGGTGTAGCGGCGTCGTTTGGTCTGTTATTTCCAATTCCAATTATGGACTGGGACACAATGAAAGAGTTTAAGGAGCTAGTGACAAGTAATTTAGATTCATAAAATCATAATTTGGGCTTCGGCCCATAAAGTCTAATTGAGATCCACATTCGACCCTGTCAGAGGAACCGAATTTAATCCAAAGCTGATTTGAGTCCCATGAATAATATTCGACTAGTGATTCTGCACATTTGGTGCATGTGCAGATAAAAAAATATTAGCATTTAAATATATCAAAATATTTTTTTATTAATATATATTCTATAATTATTTTTACTATAATAATCAAATTACGATAAATAAGCAACATAACATAGTGTCATATTAATAATTAAAATTTTAAAAATATATTAATAGCTAAAATTAAAAATATAAGCACAAAGAAATAAACATTGTATAAAAAAAAAGAGTTGAAGTGATGAGAGAGAAAAAAATAAGTTAGAAAAACGTGGGAGTTATGAAATAAAATAAATAAATAAAAAAGAGAAGAAAAAGAAAATTAGAGAGCATGACACCATAATCGACTCTAACGTTTAATAATGTAGTATAGATTACAAATATTCGTTATTCGAATTATTAACTATTCGAATTCTTTAAATAGAGAGTCCTAATACAAATAATTAAAACTAGTAATTCTTGCACACCTTGTGTGCAAATAATAAAATTATTATTATTTTAATATATATTAAATTAAAAATTTTATATTATTAATATTTTTAATATAATTATAAACTTAAAAGATAATACAAAATAGAAATTAAAAATATGGGAAAATAAAATAAATATATAATTAAAAAAATGAGAGTAAGGTGAGAGAAAAGAAAAAGGAAGAAATAATACGTTAAGAGTGTGATAAAAAAAATAGGAAAAAAAAATTAGAGTCCAAGACACTAAGGCTGAGTTTACTTTAGGGGTTTGTAAACCATCGAGAAATAGGTAAAAAATATAAAAATTTTGCGTATATACACAGATTTTTTTTTACATAATTTTTGGTTTAAATAGTCTTAAATTCTTTTATTTTTACTTTTCTATTTTATAATCATTATCTTTTCATGTTTGTCCTTATCATCTTTCACTGATATCTAAATAATCTATGATATTAAACTAATTTAATTACATATTCTTTTTAAAAACCACAAATAAATAAATTCTTTTTTAAAATATAATTTATTTTCTTCATTTAATAACATTATAACAGAATATATAGAATACAAAAAATCTAATCACAATAATTCTTAAGAAAATTACATCTGTTAATCCTAAATATAATACTAAAAGAATATTCATAAAAAGATAATACTAATAGAATATTCATAAACATAATAACAGAAAATCCTACAAAAAGATCATATATACAATATCTTCTATCAAATACTGAATAGTATTACTTCAAACTTTTACTAACTAAGATCATATATACAGTATCTTCTATCAAATACGTAATAGTATTACTGCAAACTTTTACCAATTATATTAATGTGTCCTAGAAGAAAAGTAGATAAAATTAAGTGGAAAAGAAAGTGGAAATTTTTTTGAGCGAAATTATCTCCAAAAGAAAAACGTGACATTTAGATATGAGAAAAAAGAGGGTATTAGGGTAAAAACACTCTCCTAAAGAAAACTGGTTATTTAGCTGCTACTTTCAACCAATAATATTATATAGTCGAGTTTTTTCCATCCTTTCCCGGGGCTCCAAGAAATGAATAGATTTCTTTTCTATTAAAGTAAAGACTAAAATATGAGTATTTATTTTATCAAACCCACTTATTCGGTTAAAGTAAACTCGCTATATCGATATTATCACTAACAAATACGCAAATTTGGAAAAGAGTTTCTAAATTGGAGCCCAAATTAAAGTTAAAACTTCAAACCCATGAAACCGAGATAATGCGAAATGACAAGAATACCCCCAAGAATCCACATAAACGTCCCACTAAGCCCACTAACACCCCAACACTCTAAAAACACAAACCAACTGCAAAAAACCGCCTTTTCTTGCTCCTCTGCTCAAATGCTCATCAACTCTGCTAATTTCAGAGATTTCGAGAGCAGCAATGGGAAAACCCGATTACTCGATTAGCACATTGAACGAAAAGAAGAAGGAAATCAAAAGGGTTTCATCATTGAAGGCTTCTGCTCGCGTCGCTTCCATTATCGCCGCGAAGTGCCGCCGCAAGTACTGCCAGCGCCGCCTCCATCAGGTAGCTGTTGAGCTTCTGTTTTCGATGAGGATAGTACATTCTGGAAAAAATATGAATTGGGTTTTCATTTATTGTGGTTTTATGTTGTGTTTCATGTGTGGCTTCCGATCAATCAATTCAAGATTCATGCTTTCTGGAAATTTGTTGTTGGTGTGTGAAAGTTTTTCTGGGCAAGATTGTGGGGTTATTGATTTTTCGTTACTTATTGGTAAATATTTTTTTATTAAGTGCTTTAAATGCAATGGCATTGATTTTTATTTTTATTTTTTTCTTCATATTCATGGATTGTAATTTGATTTTGGATATATGCAATTAGTGCACGATTAAGACCGTGGTTGAATCTTTATCTGTTTTTATGGTTTTTGTGATGTATGAGAATGTGGGAGCACGCCAGATTGATGTTGTTACGCAAGTTAATGATGACATTCTTTGATCTTTTCTTCATTTTTTCCACAAGTGTTTGTTTACTTTTTCTTGTAATTTTTGGAATGAAATCTATGTAAATGATTTTAGAATAATTAATGTGAAATAAGGAAATTGCATGAAATTGCAAGCACACGCGAATTATCTTAATATAATGCTGTTATGCGGGGTATTTCCCTCGGCCTTCCAACTCAATTTTTGTTGTTCGGAAAAAGGAAGAGAAGTTCTAAGGAAATCCAAGTTCATCTCAAGAAGAAGTGCAGTAGATTAAGCAAAGCATTTCCGAGCATTCAAGAACGGAAAACTATGAAAGCCGAAAATGTGGAGAACGAAATCTCAGCATTGGTTGAATCTTTTACTTTTATGGGTTTGGAGGTTGCGGTGAATGTAGGTAAACCAGCGTATCAGATCTTACCGACAGTTCATTGCAAGAAAATGATCCTTATCCTTAGGAAAAAAATGGATTACCCATCAAAGTTCCTGCTTAAGTTTTTGCCGGTCACTCTTGTTTTCATCATTAAGTGTAACATGGTTTGTTTCATCACAGATATACAGCAGAGAATGATGTGAAACATGGAGCTCAAAGAGACATAGATCACCCTGAACTCAGACAGCCACAAGCTCTTGAGATATGGCACAGTTATAAAATCACTCAAACCAGGATCCAAGGTTACAATCCTAACAAACGGGCTGCTGACGAATGTCGTAAAAATCATTCATTCTTTCTAACAAAAATCGAGCCCTCCGATTGAGGTGCGTGTTTAAAAACCAAAAAACAATTGAACTATATGTTTATCAGCTGCTTTCATGAAGCATTCAACATTCTTTTTCAGGATATTTTCATGTTGGAGGACATATCGTCAAACAAACAACAGACCGGGGAAATGTCATAAACATTCCTTCGAACAAATATTCAAAACTCAACATGTTTCTTGATCCGTTATTAGCAAAGACTGTTTTCACTTTTCAGTTCAAGTTTCAATCTCACATTAATCCCACTACACATGCAGCGTAGAGTCAATCACTTCACTAAGATTCTACACTCTTCATACCTCATGAAGAAGACACCTGAAGGCCTATTCGCGAGGCGTCTGCTCTCAAAACTCCACAAGTTAAAAAAGTCTCATCCCAGATACCAAAACATAGTATAAAAAAACAAATTTTACTTCCTCCGATACTTCTTTTTCTTTCATTTAATTTTCTTGCATTATATCACGTAGGATACATTCTTAGGGGAAATTCTTGGCGCTATAGTCTTAGCAGGCAATGATTTGGTGTAAAAGACGACGTATATAGAGAAGAACGTGGATATTTCAGCAACGGGCTGTCGAATCTGAAGATGGAAAGATAATTGTTGATCATGATGAAGGAAGTTTGGTTAAAGCGTTGGAAAATGTTGATCCAATGGCTTATAATAAGTCTTTTGCTGATCAACTTGGAGAAGAGAAGCAATCTGATGTAATTGGGAGCTTTGAAGAGCAAAGGAGAATATGGAGTTCACCACCTAAATGAAAACGAAACATATGCCATGTAAAGATTAAATACGTACCTTCATTACTCTATCGACGTATTTTATAAGTTCTCGCCATAATCGGCGAAGAAAGTGTAGAATACTAAACGTAAAGAAATTTTGCACAGCTTTAAGAAATACACTTGTATTCAGAATACAACGTAAATACATACAACTTCTTTATGATCTTCTCCCGATTTTCATTGCTAGCCATAGTATTCGTGGCAAGGATTGCGCCAGAAAACAAAAGGAAAAACATTGGAAGAAATTCAGGGTTCCATGAACTGGAAGCATGGAATGCTAAAATAAGCAGAAGAATCGTTTCAATGATAATTTTCAGAAACCCGAATAATAACCCTTAGTTTCAACCACAAATGACAGATATCCCGACGAGGATGCAAGAAAATGCCTACAAATAACCTACATCCCTCAACGTTTGATCAACTGCCAAAACATGCCTTTCAAATCAGAAATTACTCTGAAAACCATTTTATGGTTTTTGGGACTTCCCCAGGATTTTGGTAAGGACTCAAACCTATGATCAGGGACGACTCCAGAACTGCGAGACAGTGGGGTCAAAATAATTTACTAATAAAAAAATACGTTATTTAAAATATTTATTTTATAATTATTTTAAAATTTTAATTAATAATAAAAAATATATATTACTAAAAATAAAAAATTATTTTATAATTATTCTCTATGATTTTTTATTTGTACTAAATATACCTATTTCTACGGAACATAAGTAAATGTTAAAATAGTAGAGAAAGTTATAAAAAATTACGTTCAGCAAAAAGAAGTGATAACCGGAAATACAGTTAGCGAAAACAAAGTGGATAATCACAACTTTTATGAAATTACTAATTATCCTCAAATACTTTCAAATATTTATGAATATTATAATATAATTTTAGTTTTATAGTAATATAAAAATTATTATAAATTATTATAATTTTGTATAAGATTATTTTTAATTAATTTAATATAAAATTACTCTCTCTCTCTATATATACCTGTATTTATAAATTTATAAAAATCAAGGAAAGAGAAAATTTATCTATTAATTGTAATTTTTTAGTTATGAGACTTTTTGAAACCAAGAAAAAGAAAAAAAAATAAAGAATTAAAAAGAAAAAGCTGCAATAAAGTTGCATTTATATGTAAAACGTTAATTTAAGAATACTAATATTTTAATTAGATATTATTGTTAAAATAAAATTTCAAGTAAATTCAAAGAAAATCATAGAATCTAAAAGCATATTGCTCAGAGATTCTAGCTTATCTCCTTAACTTAAGCAGGAATTGGTTTTTACAAAACTACTGAAAATAATAATTTATCCTTATTTTTAGAGTTTAGAAATTATTCGTGCTTTGGAATTGAAGAAAAAATAGACATTTATATTTATTTTTTGGTTCATGGACTTTTTTAATTATATCAATTTTAAATTTAGGGGTCAATACAAGTTTTTTTTTAATTTTTGAGTGGGGTCAAAATAGTTATTCTTAAAATAAAAATTACAAAATATATAAAAAATACATAAATACATAACTTATTTTTTTTCTCAATGGGGTCAACTGGCCCCACTGCCTTCTATGTGGCGTCGCCCTTGCCTATGATGCATGTATACGGACATGGCGACACGGACACGATACGGACACGGCCACACTGATTTTTTTTTTAATTTTTCACGAGAGGAGTGTCGGACACGGTGTCCGACATGGATATCTGGCACCACACAACACGAAAAAATGATATTTTTAGAAGTGTCCGTGAATTATAAAACTATTAAATCTAATAACGGAATTAATCTAAAAAGTAAAATCTATAAGAAGGTGCCTATAGATTTATTAACGGAAACTTAATTATTTCTGCACAATTAACGCCCATTAAAATAAATTTAATAGATGATATTCAATTATAAATATTCAACCATTAACCGTTAGGCATGTGATTGATTTAAAATTTGAACCACAGTGACTCATAGAGATTGGAGGCCTGCCTGCTTGCCAAACTAATTTTTCTATTCCAATTTGTTTCGAAATCTGTTTTTAAAAGTTAAAACCCTGCATTATCTCGTTCCCAGCACTAATTAAATATTATTTAATCAGTCCACATAAATTGACCACTGTCCAAGACGCTTTCTTTTGGAGATAGTAAATACTCATTTTTTAATAGGACTCATATAGAGACTGGAGGCCAGCCTCCTGTGTCATACTAATTTATATATTCCAATTTGTTTAGGAATCTGCATTATTTTAGGCACAGCTATTAAATATGGTCTTAAGGTGACCACTGTCCAAGACACTATGTTTTGAATATAGTCAATTTTCATTTTCACCAAATAAACAAAACTTTACCAGTCAGATGTCGTGATTTAGCTCTTTCGGATAACGAAAATGGACAGATTTTTTACGGTAAAGTTGTCCAATCCCCACCCATAGCCAGTATCCTTGAGAAATCATAGTTGCTTCACTCAATACTCTACCTTTACTCACTCCACTTCTCTGAAACTTCAAAGATATCAGAGAAATGGCAGCTTATGCAGCTCTAGCTTCTGTTATGAATCTTTTACATCAGCTCCAGCGCCATCCTCAACCTCCAATTACTCTCCAAACCAATCAGGTTGAAGCCCTCACCCAAAAGATTGCTTTCTTGCAAGACTTTCTTGAAGTTTTTAATTCCCATTATTCAAAACCAGAAATGGAAAACTTGAGGAATCACATCGCGGATGCAGCTTATGCAGCTGAGGATGTAATCGAAACCCATATAGTCAACCGGATTCATGCCCGATCAGACGAAATAACTACCTTGCGGGATCTTTCCGTGGAGGTTGATGACTTTCAGCGGCCAACTGCTGTTGCACCAACAATTTCTGAAGAAGAAAATATCTGTTCCATCGATCTGCATGAGGTGATACAAAATATGGGTTTTGTTGAGAAAGAGGTGTTGGAGATTAAAGACATGCTGGGAACTCAATGTCCACAAAGATTTACTACAACGGATGTTGTTCCTTCGAAATCTACTTCAACAGAGCACAATGTCATGGTGGGTTTTGATGATGTCTTGGAAGAAATGCTGCATAAGTTGACCGGACAACCGGATTCTCCTTGCCAAATCATCCCGATTTCTGGGATGAGTGGCATAGGTAAGACGACCCTTGCTAGAAATATTTATATCAACCCTCTTATCCAGTACTACTTTGATATCCATGCTTGGATTACAATTTCTCAAGAATATAATACACGAGACATTCTTTTGGGAGTTCTTGGTGAAAAGAATGAAGGGAGTCAGGAAAGTATTAGTCAGATGATTGAGGAAGAGGTAGGGGAAATGTTATATAAAAAACTATGCGGTAGAAGGTATTTGATTGTGATGGATGATATGTGGAGTCATGAGCCATGGGACAGAGTGAAACGCTTCTTTCCAAACGAGTGCAATGGAAGTAGAATAATCATAACAACTAGACTCACAAATTTGGCTTCCAATTTAACCACCAACTGTTGTGGCCTTGAGATGGATTTCCTAGACCAGGATAAAAGTTGGAGTCTACTTTGCAAAACTGTGTTTGGAGAAGAAGACGGTTGTCCATCCGAATTGGAGCAAGTCGGAAAGGAGATTTCTAAAAATTGCAAAGGACTCCCTTTGTCGATTGTTGTGCTCGGAGGACTCCTAGCAAAATCAAAACAAACACATGAGTATTGGAAATATATTGCTGAGAATCTAAATTCCATTGTGAATTTAGAAGAAAATGGAAATTGCTACAAGGTATGCTGATCAATTGCCGGCTCATCTAAAGGCATGTTTTCTCTATATTGGATTCTTTCCTGAAGATTCGAAGATCTATGAATCTGAACTCGTACGTATGTGGGTTGCTGAGAGTTTCTTAAAGCCAATTAGTGGAAAAGGCTAGGAAGAGAGTGCCGAGCAGTACTTAATGGATCTTGTTGGTAGGAATCTCATTATGGTTCATGAGAATGAGTTTTCTAGTTGGGGAAAAAAAGCATTTAACATCCATGATATCTTAAGAGACCTATGCATAAGAGAAGCTCAAATGGAGAACTTCATGTGTGTAGCTAATCAACACACCGAAGGCTTAAGCACCCAACGTCGTATTGTAGTTCATCACAACACATTCTAAAAGGAATGTTTTGATAATTTGAAGGGTGGATCGACTGCTCGTTCTTTGATATGGCATTCTGAAAACGTCGTCTTACCAGTGGCTGAACTTAGATTGTTGAGGGTATTTACAGGGGCTTATGCTACTACAAAACACGAATCAGAAAATATTTTTAGGCTAGTTAACATGCGGCATCTCTCTATTTGGTTATGTCCTGAAGTCAGATTTCTTATATCCCTTTCACATCTCTGGAATTTACAAACATTATATGTTTCATATATAATCCATCCTTTTGTCATACCACTTGAAATTTGGGATATGCCCCTAGTTAGGCATATTATGTTCGACCGTGTCATACTCTCGGATCCTCCACGTGGCCACACAGACAGGCGAAATGACTTTGTTCTGCATGACCTATATACGCTTGAAGGAGTATTAAATTTGAAGCTTGATGAAGAGGTGATTAAGAAAATCCCTAATGTCAGAAACATGAAACTGACTTTCAGCGGTGATTACAAGCGGCCATTAGATCTCAACAATCTTAATCATCTATACAAACTGGAGGACCTTACTATCGAGTATGATTACGGCAGAGGTCGGAGTCCGCATGAGTTGATGCAATACCTCAGCTTCCCGCATTCGCTCAAGACGTTGGTCCTGTCCCAAACTCAGCTTCATTGGGAAGACATTAGTACGAAAATAGGTTCATTACCTCATCTCCAAATGCTCATCCTGGATTGGAATTCCTTTATAGGGTCGGAATGGGAGACCGAAGAAGGGCAGTTTTGCAGCCTAAAATACCTGAAAATTTATTGTGGTGATCTAGAACGTTGGAGCACACAGAGCACCCATTTTCCATGCTTAGAGTGCCTTCATTTGTCTTGGTTACTTCATTTGGAGGAGATTCCTTCGTGTATCGGAGACGTACCAACGCTGAAATTAATTACATTGAACTTTTGTTCTGAATCAGCAATCAGATCTGCTAGAAGAATATTAGACGAACAACAGGAACTTGGGAATGAAAGTCTCAGAGTGGGAACTTGGTATCGCAATAGAGATAGTGTTCGGTAAGAAATTTTTATTATTTGAATGTCTCTTCCCCCCACCCCCTCCCTCTCCTTTCCACTGAGTGCAGGTGATTATCTCTCACACTCACGACTACATTCGCACACACTGTTTATATGCAAATTGCAACATTATCTTCTCGTCTCTCTTGCCACACGCATGTGAGTGTAGTTTAATTTGTAACTGTATATGCCGGTCTGCTAGGTGTTTGATAATATTCCTCACATATCTTTCTGGGAGATGCATGGAAAATAAAATTATCCTTTCTTTTGATTAGTTTGAGTTTCAAATCGGTTAAAGAACGCATTCCAATTGATGTGCATGTATTCATCTCATGATTTTTGCTGTGAGCCTGTGATATCAGAAGTTTGGTATAATGCAAAGTTGTCAATCATACACCATTGTTTTTGTAAAATTATGAGTTCTATGTCATGCTCCTGGTTGCAAAGTTGTCCCTGCATTTGAAATGAACTGAGTTTGGCCATTTCTTGGAAATATACATAATGCATAGAGAAAGATTATCTTTTCATTTGTATCCCTGTTTTCTCCTTGGGGGAGGATATTACACTCATTGAATTGAATGATGAAATCATTTTAAAATGTCCCTTCTTTTCCTTTCAGTTGGTTGTAATAATGGGTGAGAAGAAGAAGGCAGGTGCTGTGTTGGTGAGGCTTGTTTCTGCAGCCGGGATTGGTGTCCCCAACGTTATCAAGAAGACGTAGAGGCTCCGCAGCAGTAACATAAAGCCCGAGTCTCGAGAGTATGATCCTTGTATCTGTCATCATGTTTTATTCACCAAGGCCAAGACAAAGTGATTGCAACTCCGAACCGTGACTTGAAATGCTTTTGTTTCCTCTAAATTGATATCATATTAGCTTTAACTGCATCTGAAATTTTAATCCGTTCAATATTCTTGTGAATTTGTACGACAGACATGGTCTTTTGTTTATTGTGGTCTCTGCTGGCCTTTTAGAGTTCAGTTTGATCATAAATGCTTCGATTATAACACTTTGCTCTTCTAGCTTTTACTAGTTAAAATGCTCGGCTATGGAAGGTTTTTATGCCTTTATAGTTAAGGGCAGGGCCTTACGGCTGTTACAAATGCGCGCGAGTGTGACTTTTTCATGATATTTTACTAAATAATTTTTTATAAATAAATAATACTAATAAAAAGTTAAAATTAAAATTACTATATTAAAAAATCTATTTTTCACTATTTATTTTAAATCATTTTTTAACAATAATTTTAAACTAACATATTTCAAACGAATACAAATAAAAATAATAAACAATTGATTAATTAATTATTAGTTTTATGTTAAATATTATATATTTATGTTTATTTATTTTTTAAATAGTTACTACTAAGTCACTCGGATATCGAATATGATTCAACCCAATTCATTTTAGATTCGATATTGGTGAATTTGGATTCTACAGGATTCAGATCCGGATTCAGTTACGAGGTACGACTTTCATTATTGGATTCGGATATGAATTTTGCTGCTTGGCCTGCATCTGATGACTCGTTTAATTACAATCCTAGACCTAATTGTATTTGCACGATTGTAATATGGCTGCACTAAGATTTCTAATTTCTAAAATTCTTTATACCTCATGACGAAGACATCGGGGCCCTATTCGCAAGCTGGCTTTTGCTTTAAAGATTGCACAAGTTAGAAATTAAGAAGGGCTCAACCTAGATATCAACATATGGGATAGACTATAGATCAACAAATTTTACTTACTTCCTCTCTTTCACTATAAAAGTTGAAAGACGCATTAAAGCCCCTCATACTAAGCAAATCAATCGGATCAACAGTGGCCTCAAAGTGAGCTGCCCAACATACCGGGCAAAATTCGTAAGCGTCAACGTGACAATCATGTAGCAACGAGTGTCTTTGTTGCTAGCGTTCTAAGGTCTAAAAGAGAGAGTATTTGGTTGGCATCGGGCAACATGTCAATTCCCAAGTTGTAAGCTAGCCATTTGAAATGACTCCATCATCGTCCATTGAAGCTCAGACCAAACCTCCATCCAGACCTAAAAGTGAGCACACCAATACTCGACACAGCAAGTATCTAATATAATAGTCGTACACATAACAATTAAAACAATAGGGAAAACCCAAGAATAAACAGTTATAAAGTTAACCATATTTAAGTAATTGTGCCAATTACTCCTGGTAATATCCACTATCAAATTACCCAAATTAATACTGTCATATATACATTCTACTTATATGTAAAAACCAACGGACCCCTCTCTGACATCCATGGCCCTCAAGCAAATCGTCACCCCCCGAGTAACAGAATCAACCTTATCAGCAAAATAAGATAAAAGAAACATTAGTCTAACCTACCACAAATTCCATCTCCGGAATGAAGGGTGCTCGCACTTGATACGTAACATCACATACGGATTCCGGGGAGCTCCCATTTATCTAATCTAATCAATGCCTCTAGCTCTGGACTAATAGGGTGTTGTGGATACGATCAATTCTCTTGCAATAGAGAACCCCAATTTTCCAACCAATCCGCCATGGCATTCCCTTCCCGGAAAATGTGGGAAATGCGAACGATGCTTTGAGTATATATTTTGTATCTCTCAATCAAATATTGGACCGCCAGATTCCCACTACTACCCCGAACAAGGATATCAATAATAATTTTTGCATCAAGTTCAAGCCATAAATTCTGGCAACCTAATTGTTCACGGCCCTACGGATGCCTTCCACCAACGCTGCCATCTCTGCCATTAGGTTCGTTGTTTCACCAATCCCACCGCTATATGCCACCAATCCCACAGGGGTACTCCCGAGAGGAGCCGGGCCCGAGGTTTGAGGTTGTTGGGATCATTTTCTTGCACCACACAATGCTTTTTGTTCAAGGTGAGGTTTAGGATCTGATGTTTGTCGAAAACTCGACTAACACCGCTAATTTGTATTAAAGAAATTATAGAACAATGAATGAGATATAAAAATATAACAACTATGAGATATGCGAATAATGAAAAGAGATTGCACTACGAAAATAAGATTAATATCGTTCTTCACATAAATTACAGAGAGTTCAGGGAGAAAAGAAGAGTTGTTCTCTCTTCTGTCAAAGACGTTGATTTAAAGAAGTAATAAGCCCTAAGGGTCTCAACTTCCTCCTAGAAACAAGGGATTCTCGAGTTATTGGAGAAACCACTTATTCAAACTCGTCCACATCCCCCTTTTTCCTCTTCATTGTAACCGTCTCTTCCTCTCCCATTACTTCTCAAAAAAAGCACGTTCTATTTGCTCGGGAACTGAGTTGCTTGTGGGCTAGGGCTGCTTGTCAGGCTTCCTGTACACCTAACTTAATGGCTACACAAAACAAAGTCTTTACGTGGCCCAATAATATTCACGGACTAAGGATATAATGATTTCACAAACTTAACAAATTGATAACATAAGAACTTTATACAAAAACTCAGCTGCGTAAATTATGGTAGCATCATCACTCCCCCCACTCTCATACTCGGATGGGTCCGGCTGTGAGAGTAGAAAATTTGCAGCGTGCTCTCAGCGGTGTTGAGGAAATAAAAAATTTTCGGCCATCCTTTTTATCGTATCATTTCTTGGCCCGACTATTATTTCTTTTCTCAGAAAAAATTTAAAATAGCATCATCAAGTGGGTGGAGGGGGGAGGAACGTTGTTTCCTACTCGAAAATCCTGTCTGCTCCCTGTCCGCATTTTCTTTAACCTTCCGCCTACAAGCCTTCCCTTCCTCCTACCTGGACTGCATCACCTGTTTCTTGCCTGTTTTGACTTAAAGCTTTTATTTTTCATTACTTGCATGAATAGCGGGTGCAAAGGAGGAATACCTCATGAGCGAATGCTTAATTATGTCGAGTTGGTCGGATTTATAGAAGGTATTAGGAGGATGGATAATCGACTCCATGAATGAATATGAAATATAACGAATTTTTCGGGCTTGCATGATGAAAGTGTAGGAGGATATGTGATCGACTCCATTCATAAATATTTAAGTACACCGATTTTTCGGGCTTATATGATGAAAGTGTAGGAGGATATGTGATCGACTCCGTTCATAAATATTTAAGCACGCCGATTTTTTGGGCTTATATGATGAAAACGTAGGAGGATGTATGATCGACTCCGTGATTAATCAAATGTGCCGAGCTTGTCCGGCTTAGATGCATTGCATTCAAATTTTACAAATTCTCATGATGGTTTTCATCTACATAAACACTTGTGACTTAACACACAACAAAGCTCTAAATTTGCATGTTATTTCCGTTCTACTCAGGAGAAAACTAAAGTTCAACGCATGCAAAAAGCACCAAACTGGGGAAAGCAAAATGTCCTAAAGCAGGTAGGAAGTAATAACATCATACTCAGACCACGAAAATAGATTAGAATGGAATGTTACCTGTTGTCGGGTACTTCCTTTTTTCTTTTATTAAACATCAACTATAGAACTTTCTTAGGTCCAGCACCTTCCAGGGGAGTTGGAGTGCTCTATCCGATCTGCTCCCCTGGGTCGCTTGAAAGGGTCAAGAAGTCTTCCATCTTCCCTGTGGTCCCTTCGACTCCTACCTGCGTCTCCGAACCTGCCTGCTTCTACCTCCTCGGCGTTAACGTATTTTTTTGCTCGTGCTAGTAGGTCGTCCCAGCTAGTAGGTGGCCTCTTAACCAACGATGTAAAGAATCTCCCTCGTCTTAAACCTTATGCGAAGGCATTAATTTTCATCTCGGGCACTGCCGAGGAGACTTCTAATCCTGCATTCGTGAATCTGGCTATATAACTGCGAAGGGGTTCCTTATCTCCTTGTCTCATTGCCAACAGGCTTAAAGTCGATTTCTGATGCGCCTTGCTACTAGCAAATTGGTGAAGGAAAAGTGGCGAGAATTGCTCAAACGAGTGGATCGCGCCAGGCGGAAGTTGGCTAGCCCATTCCTGTGCCGTACCTGCGAATGTTGTAAGGAAAACTCGACACTTTATCCCGTCGGTAAAGCGGTAACTAGGTTCTCGAATCGATCCAAATGTTGTCGGGGGTTCGATCTTCCATCATACTCATGTAACCCCAAGGTTTTGCAGTTGGAGGGAAGCTCTTCGGACATAATTTCCGGGCCAAATGGTCCGGCTCTCCTAAGGACCCTGTGCGGACCTGCCTGAACCCTATTCTCGATATTGTTTAGTCTCTCGAGTAGTCGTGTCGCCCAGTCAGGACCGGCGCTCATTCCTGCCATTTGCTAGGCTGCCGTCAATGTTCCTGTTCCTTGGTTGGCTAACAACCATCCGGTACCTGTCATCCTTATATTCCCGTTTCCCTGTAGGTTCATAGTGGAGTTCATATTGACTCCTCCAGCGGTCTGATGTGGACCTGGTCCTACCTAAATGATAGGGGAAAACTCTTCAGGTCTTCTCCCGCCTGCTTGACTACCCTGACCTGTTCCTGCTCGTACCTGTGTTTGCATAGCTGAGTCGCCCACCAGCGCTTCACGTAGTGCTCAAGGCATGACTGTCTGGATCGTCTCTTTTATGGCTCCATGGATTTAGGGTGAGGGGGCGGAGTTCTTGATTGTTTCTTGCATCAAGTCCATGACCCTCCTATTGAATCCTTCCCATGTCACGCTTATGGGAGTCTGTACTCCATCTCCCTCTCCCCCTCGCAGCGTGGTGGCGGTCGGGTTAGGAGTGGGCGCAAGGGGAGTTTCCTCCCTAGTAGCTTGCAAGTTTCTGTTGTCGCCGTTATTCCCGGATCCACCGCCTCCAAGCTATTGATTCATGATACCGTCGGTGTCGGATCCACCTCCTGCATGTTGTTGGTCGGAGCTCCTTTTGGGGTCGGCTTCCAAGGGTGTTGTCTTTTCAACGATCGAATTAACGGGCGGACGAGTGATTTCGTCCGTACCCTTCTCCGTATTCTCTAGTGCTATAGTGAATAGTTGCATGGAAAATCTCATACCTTAACCCAAGATTTCTCGCGGACGGCTCCAATGATGCTTGTAGCACCCCGCACGTGAGGTACCACATCCCCCGCACCACGACCCGACCCGAGTAACGGAATAGAGACACCCGAATCAAATCGTAGCGAACGGGTGATAATTCAAAAACACAATCCTAAGCTACCCGGTAGTTAGACCCTGTCAAATTGAACCAAGTATAAACGAATGCAAAAGCGGAAGCTAAATTCATGAGCATGCATTGGCCACGGGCCTGCAGTAACTAAACATTCCAACACAAGCAGGGTTGGGCTCCTGAGGCCTCTTTTCAATTCAATAATAAAGCCCTTCAAAGCAATTCGTCAACAAATGCATAATTCTTATACATAACTTACAAAGTACATTCATACATAACTTAAATACACGTGCGAATGCAAGAACTTTCCTAACAAGACTTGACGTACTCAAAGACTCAAAACAACACCGCCTAGCTCCAAACTCCGAGTAATCCTGCAAGCTAAAAACTTGGGGAGGGAGAGGGGTCAGTCTTTCCACTTGACTGAGTGAGGGGCGACCCACACACGCTATATATATAAGAGCATAGCACATTACATTCATATGCATAGTTCGTGAACTCGGGGATAGTTTTTTCATACCAAAGATTAGCCCGTGTTATATATATTTATATAGGGAATTCATTCAAGAAAAGCATAAAATAAAGCTAAACCGGTTCTTGTCATTCTTTATCATTCTGTGTCGTTCATTAACATTCTATTTCATTCATTAACATTCCTTTATCATTCCTTGTCATTCATTGTCATTCCTTACCATTCGTGTCATTCTTTATCCTTTTATATCAATCCTTATCATTCTTTATCGTTCTTTACTATTCTTTATCATTCATTCTCATTCTAACGATCCATTTCCGTCATAATTGAGAATCTATCCCCATTTCACGAACCTAACAAGACAATCATGCAAGACTCGGCGGGTACGAGTGACATTTCCCGTCCTGGGCTCTTCTTTCATTCATTTAATCATGCATTCATTCATTAACAATAACATACACCTCCTTCTCCGGGTGATGGTCGGGTGTACGGCCCGAACTATCCAGTCAGACGAGGGGAGCGCGCACACTCAACCCTCAGGTTCCCGTCACCCAACCAAACCTCCTGGTGGGTTCCGGGTTGGTCCTTTCATACATGCAGGTGGAGGGAGTAAACAGGGTTAAACCGGTGACCACGTTGGTCCTCCCGGGTCCCCCCGTACCCACGCCTCCTGGGCCCCATTCTTTCTGTCATTCATTCTGTCATTCATTACCTATCCCGCTACTAGTCAATATCATCACATACAAACGGTACATTCTTTACCTTTCATTACCTTGCCACAACCGCGCTTTATATACCTCTTTGTGTCAAATCCGTAGCCCATTCCTTTGCTCATAGCTTCCGGCTCATACGAGGCACACGGTTTGAAGCGCGATTTGGCATTACCATTCATATACAGAATCTACATAATCCAATTCATGCACACGAGGAAGGCTATAGTTCACATGCAAGCATACGGGCACATATTGTAGGGTTTAACTATAACCTA
>JBBMKE010057705.1:0-18114 GCA_037834125.1 Lippia alba | reverse complement strand
GACAAGCACCTAGCCCTGATCTAGTTTGCCTACAATAACAGTTATCAAGTTTCAATAAAGATGGCTCCCTACTAGGCACTTTAGAGGAAGTGTAGGTCGCCTCTATTTTGGGACATCGAGGACATGCGGTGGACTGAAGAAGGTAAGCTTGAACGAGCGATACCTCGGGAGAAGGTTGATAAGACCACCGCAAAGGTGAAGCTGATTCAGCAAAGAATGAAGGCAGCTCAGGATAGGCAGGAGAAGTACGCCAATAAGAGAAGGAGACCGCTTGAATTTGAGTAGGGGATCGGGTGTTCTTAAAAGAGTCTCCGAAGAAGGGTTTTCTCGAATTGGTCAAGGAGGAAAGTTGACTCCAAGATACTTAGGACCGTTCGAGATTCTAGAGAGGATTGGAGAAGTGGCGTATAGGTTGGACTCGCTGCCGAATCTGACCGGAATACACAACGTGTTCCTTGTGTTGCAGCTCAGAAAGTTTTATCCCGATGAAGCAACCATACTTCCCGTTGAAGAGGTACAGCTCGAGCCAGATTTGACTATTCTAAGGCACCCGATCGAGATCCAAGACCGGAAGATGCAAACTCTAAAGAACCGGCAGATTCCCTTAGTCCGAGTGTTGTGGAGAGATAAAAAATCAGAAGAATCGACTTAGGAAACCGAGGAGAGGATGAGGCAGTTATATCCGGAGTTGTTTTCAGGTTGAGGAGTGAACCTGGGGACCAAGTTCTCCGAAGGGGGGAGGTTGTAACACCCCGTAATTCTGAGCCGACAGGTAAAATATGTGATTTAATTTAAGTATGCATTTTATTTGAAATTATGTGATTTATGTGATTTTATTTGCATTTAATTGCATTTCATTTAATTCCATTGTCGGAGATTTGAACCCGGAACGACCTTGAACCGAAATAAATTAAACCGAGAAAATCAAGAACCGAACCTATATCCGTGAACCGAACCGGTTCACCACTTAAAGGGTGAACCCGCTCTTTTCTTTCTTCATTCTTCACTTTTCAAACCAAGAACAAAAGCAAGAAGCCCCAAGTTCTGTCCACCTTGGTCAATCTTCTCAAGACCACAACTTCTCCATTTCTTCGCCAAATTTCGATCCGAGGTAAGTTCTAAACTCCCAACGATCCCCTATATCTTTCAACCGAACTTTTCATCTTGAAAATTTGTGCATGTATGATTTTGGGCATTTGATGGAATAGTGAAGGGTTTATGCAAATTTGATGATTTTGTGACTTTGGCTTGATGCTTTTGGTTTTGGACTTCATATATAAGTGCTAGAAGTTGCATATATTGTATTTATTGCATGAGTTTAGTTGGTAGATGCATTTATGGCTTGAAGTCATTTTGGGGTTATGTATATATATGAGGGTTTGATGATTTTGGCCTCCATACTTGGTTTAATTGTTGTCTTAGCTTGTATTTATGCTTCTTGCATGATTCTTGTTGTCTTTGTCGAGTTTTGTGGTGTGGAGATGGAATTTTTGGTGTTTCCCGCGACCCTGCCCTGTTTTGAACTTCTTTTCTGCGCAGACAGGTTCCGACGGCCGTGGGAATTCGCAAAGGAAAAACCCACGGGCGTGGATCCAGCCCGGAGTTACTGCCTTATTTTGGGCGATTTCCCACAGCCGTGGGAAATTAGAAAGGAAAAATCCACGGTCGTGGATCCTTGGCAGTGATCATGGGCAGGGTACCTGCTTTGTTTTCTCATTTCTTTTCACTTTTTTGGCTTTTCCCACCCAAATTATGACCCCAAGCTTCCTTAACATGTTATATTATGTGTCATCTTGTTAATATTAAATTTTGGTATGAACTTGAATCCGTTTGTTCGAGTTTTGGTCCAATAAGCTTTAATTGGTACTTTTGTGCAAATTATGCGCATGCATTGCATCCCATGCATATCTTTTCATTATCGTGCGTCGTTTTGGTCCATATAGAGCCTAAGTCTCGGGTTTCTTTTTGTTTCTTTTCAGAGGAGGATTCGGTTGACGAACCCGAGGCCTAAGATCTCACGCTCAATACACATTTTGCTATTCTACAAGGTGAGGTTAGGATTTTGTATAGCTAAGCAACCTAAGGCCTTAATGTGAAGTTTTCTTGCCCCGCATGCGAACGTATTCTATATGTATAAGTAAATATGTGTTGGACTTATTATGTTTATGACCTTGTGAATCAAGTTTACACGGAAAAGTTAATATAAGGGTATATATGAGCCTTTACAGTTATTCCTGTTCAGTTTCTGTTTCTGTTAGCAAGCTATGCTATGAAAGATTGGTTATATGATCGGTTATCTGTTTGTGAGCTCAAGGAGCTATGGGTAAAGAACCCTCGGGACGGTATAGGACCGTCGAGGTTAAGCCTGTGCATAGTCTCCGCCCAAGATATCACGTGCGACCTAGGGAGCTAGGGAAGGCGTGGTATTTTGATGCCTCCAGTTATCGGGGGAGGACCCATAGTAGGTTAGCTTCCTCTCGGGGGTTTGATATATGTATGGATGGTTAGGATCGGCAGATTCTTCCATCATGTGGTGTTGAGGATATTATGTTTATGATTTCAGTTTTATTTACATTCTGAGAAGTAGGTTGGAAGCTCGTACTCGCCGAGCATCGATTTCTGTTCAATTATGGGAATTATAAATCGGAATAGAGATTTTATAAATGTATATTACGTTTTGTTTTGGCTTGTAAAACCTATCTCCGGTTCATGAATCCACATTTTGATATATGCTCTAACATACGTATATAGTGTGTGGGTGTGCGTTAGCCCGCTCACTCAGTCAGTTGACTGATTCCCTCCGTTTACTTTTTTTTCAGTTGCAGGTTTTTGTCGGGAGCTAGGCGGAGAAGTGTGTTTGCACGATTACACTTGTCGGTCTAGGCCTTTAGCACACATACATCCCTGCTTAAATTTTATATTATGTATCGTTACGACTACTTGGATATTTGTATATGAATTTTGTGGGCCGTGTCGGCCGTTGTACCTGCTATGTATGGGAACTTGATATGAATGCATGGATGTTTTATTTGGTTTTAATTTACAGCTTCCGAGCACTCTGAGTCGTTGTTAGTTAGTTCCGCCTGGCTTAGTGTGTGTGTGGTCACCCGTTCGCTAGGATTTGGATTTGGGTACGGATTATTTCATGACCGGATTTGGGTCTTGGTGCAGGGGATGTGGTCCCTACTTGTGGGGTGCTACAGGACAAGCGAAGTGGGGTGGGGCCTGATTGTTCGGCATTCACTAGGAGATTGTGTAGCTTGGGGTAGTTGGAGGGTTAAATGTAATCTAGAGGTGGAGATGGAGGTGGTGGAATGCTTGGCCATGAGGGAGGCTGTTGTTTTGGCCCAACAGAAGAATTATGATGTTGTGATATTGGAGAGTGATTGTTTGTCGATGATTCGGAAGCTTCAAGAGGTGGAAGAAGACTTGTCAATCATAGGCCCAATAATTCACGATATTCGGGTAGCTTTTCTCCAGACTCGAACGGTTTCTCTTAGTTTCGTCCGCCGAGAGGGTAATAAAGTGGCTCATAACTTAACCCGCCTTGGTTTGAATTCTTACGGGGACAATGAACTCCCTGATGTCGTTAGGACTTTTCTAGAGGTTGATATTAGTACTTTGTAATTGTCCTTCCTTCTTTTCGAAAAAAAAATGTTACAATTCTCAAGAGAAAACAAATCACAAAAAAAAAATGTGTTCAGAAGTATTTTAATGGAGTCCAACTTCGGTCTGGCTAGTGGGACTCTAATCAAATATGTCATTACAAAAAAATTTTAATTTGTCATCGTCCAATAAAAATGTCAGAATGATTGAATTTTTTAATTTGCGTCACATAATTTATTCTAAAATATTCGGTATAATTTAAGAAAAATCACTCCAAAAAAAGGTCAAAAAAATATTTTTTAATTTGCATCACATAATTTATTCTAAAATATACGGTATAATTCAAGAAAAATCACTCCAAAAAAAAGGTCAAAAAATATTTTACCAGATAGTGTCACAGAATTTTACCAAAAGAAAACTCTACGATTCAAGAGAAAAGAGACCATACACAACAAAATATCCCACTTTCATCTTGCTACTGAAAGTTCACTCTAATCTGTCATCACAAAATTTAATCATCAAATACTAAAATTAAAGAATGTAAATGTTCACCAAAACTCAATTGACAACCTAAAAGAAATCAAATTGAATGAAAAATATCAAACCTCACTGCATCTCCTTACGATACAGAATATTTATGAAATTTTCCTTTGTTTGCCGCCGTACAATTAAAAGGAAAAGATTGAACCTGAATAATTTATTGAAACGACGACTTAAAATCTATTCAAATTACCCCTTTATTTACAATTTAATTGAACGAAAAAAAATCAAACCTGTATAAATAGTTGGGACCAAAATAACAATCATTATCCCAAGCATGCAAACTCAGGAGAACAATTAACCCCCCCTAATAGAGCAATTACCGGGGCATTGTTGTTTAATTGATCAATTTCTATTTATTTTTTTGGGTTCCATCGAATATAATTTCTTTGAATATAAAATTATTGAGTTGAGGGAGGAAGTTGAGAAATTTGAGGGTTGAGTTGAGAAAATAAGTTATCCAGCAGTTTTTTTTATCGTACAAACTTTTCTCAGACTTCCCAAAATGAATTTCTCATAAAAACCTTTAAACGGCTGTCAAAAAAAAAACTTTAAAACTAAAAGTAATTTAATTAAAAGTTCTAGGGGTATTTTAGACCACACGAAAAATTGGTGTTTGGATGTCACAAACTGTCCTTGTGAGTGAAAAAGAAGGTTTCTTTATAGATAAAAACACCAATACACATTTCAGTAAAATTCTGGCGAGATATTTATATATAGCGGCACTAACTGAAAGTTCATTATGTGAAAAACCCAATCTCACGTAGCTTTTCTTCTGGTTTTTTTTTTTTAGGATTTTTATAAGAAGTCAATTGAGAACTTCAATGATGTAAATTAAAATCACTTCGAATTGGTATCGATATTCCATTTGGAAGTGCTAGATTTGGTATATAGTAGGATTTTTCTTTTTTCTTTTTCTATTTGTATTTTAGCAATTAGTTGTTACTAGTAACCAGCACATTCTATGCATGTGCAAATAAAAATAATTATTATATAAATATATTAAAATTATTATTTTTATTTAAATAAATAATTATTTTTAGTATAATCATTATGATAAATAAATGAATGGTTGTATAAAATAATATTATATTAATAATTATAAAATTTTAAAATATAAGTGAAAAGTGATAAAAATTAAAAGAAAAAGAATCGTAATGAGAAATAAAAGATAAGTTAAAGAAGAGAAATAATGAGAGAGAAAAGAGAAGGTAAGAAAACATGAAAGAGATAAAGTCGAATAACAAAAGTTAATAAAAATATAGAAAATAAAATATTTTTAGATTCCAAAAGACCACATTATCTCTCACGATTAATATATAGTATAGATTAAACTCTAGAGGAAGCCTTTATCGTAGTCTCTAAATGTGTAAGTAAACAAATAATAAATTGAGTGGATGTGCAATATTGAATCAGAATTCTTTTAACATATCTATCATTTAAGGGATAATAACAATGTACCTGTATCCAAATTTGACGGGTGTAACGATTTGATATCTGTGAGATAAGTGAGTTATTTTGAATTAAATTGAGTGGATGTGCAGTATTAAATCAGAATTCGTTTAACATATCTATGATGATGATAATAATTATTGTTATTATCTATACTATATTATTAAGCGAGAGGGCCAAATTTGGTCTCTCGGTTCTCCATTTCTTTTTTTTATTATTTTTTTATTTTAGAAAAGAAATCACCCCAAATTTGGTCTCTTGGTTCTCCATTTCTTTTTTTTATTTTTTTATTTTAGAAAAGAAACCACCCCACGATATATCATGAACTCCCCATTTCTTTTCTCTCTCTTTCTTTTTTTAATTCTTGAAAAGAAACCACCGCACATATAACATCAACTGTTCTCAAGTTATTTTCTTGAACTCTAGATTTCTTTTTAGTTTTATTTTAATTATTTTTTAAAAATATCAAACAAGTTATTTTCTTGGACTCTAGATTTCTTTTTATTTTTGTTTTAATTATTTTTAAAAAAAATATCAAAGTACAAAATGATTTCAAATATATAAAATACTAAATCGTAATTTTTTATCGGCACACGCATTTGAGTGTGCAGAGTTGCTAGTTGTTATTATTATTATTATTATTATTATTATTATGATATATGCTTATGTTATTATTCTTTTTTATAATTTGCAAATTATTATATACTGCATAAGTTTCATTAAGGTATAAAAGAATATATATATTATCGGATACATATTACGATAAATCAGATAATGAATATATCTTTCCACAAAAAAAAAAAAGATAATGAATATATCTAACGGATGTATAAACAAATCGAATGTGTAATTATCATATTCTTATTCTTTTATAATTTGGACATCTATAATCTGATATGAATAATATTCTCTTTAAATGAATACGAATAATATCCTCAGTTAAATAAATTTGGATTCAAATGGATATCATTTTTCAGCTTAGTGTGGGTATGATTTTAGTTTTTTTTTCTTTTTAGGAAAACACGCGCCACGAAATTATGCGACTGACGCCGATTGAATCAAACGAGCAACAACAGCCGACAAACTAGGAGCACAAGAACGGGCGAGACCTCAAACTTAGCAAGGGAGGGAGTAACACAATTGCTCTCCCTATGAACATGTCTAAACTGACCAGAGATAAAAAGAATGCTAACCCTTCAAAGTTCATAATCCAAAATAGTGACAGAGGAACCGTCCGCCGGCAAGTAATGGACCCGGAAATTAAAAGCAAGCAATCGCCTTCCAAAATAATGCAATCCCGACCGTGAGTCAAGGTCCAACGAAGTCCCCGAATCGCAGCCCAACCCTATACAAATTTTGAGTCCAGTTGGCCTTGTCTAATGCCATAATCCCAAACAAGACAATTACCAAAAGAGTCACGAGGCACAACCCCAAAACCTTCTTCCCCATCCCGAGCAAAGCAAGCACTATCAAAGTTAATTTTAATAGAACCCGAAGGAGGGGCTGACCAACGGAGGGGCGAAACAACACGATGATCGATAGAGCATCGAGCATTACAAAAAGCTCGGATATATGAATCAAAAAGTCACATCATCATCAGGGGGTTTCTAAAATACTTTCCAGCCCAACCTAATAGGGATGTATATAAAAACCGCATAGCCCGCCTGATCCTTCTATTCGAATCCCTCCCCCTGATTAAAATATTTTAAAAGATAACCACAGTTGAAAAATATCGCGCAAAAACATTTGGGCCTTAACGAGTGGAGCCAGCTTATAGGCAATATTGGGTCAGAGAATAGGCTCTTTCGTCAATATTTGGAGCTTGGATTGGGCCTGAAGGCCGGGAATTACAATTCCATAAACTCCAATGGGCTCAGAAGTCATAATTAAAGTTGAGGAACATAGTATTTTGTGGGCATTCTTACGGGACCTTTAATCCGTGGTGTTTAGAAAATTCAAAGCTCAATTTACTTGTTCGAACTCAACCAATCATACGAATAAGTGTATTATATTTGTTGTTATTGATATTATATCCGCTACACTAAAGACACAAGTACAAAATATTCTCTGACCCTAACTATACTGATTTGACCGAATTAGAGTCGAATTAAATTTAGTCGCCGATGTTGACATGCATTTCCTTTTGAAATGAAAAAGGTATTGTAAAAAAAGGAGACCACAAATCTAAGCAATTGACTGTAAGTTGGGTGGCGCATTATGTTCCCAAGTCAGCAAAATATGCTTTTAGTTTTAATTCTAACTTAGGTGTGGCAAAGAACACTTTGATTAATGCGACTAGACATGTAATCTATTTGGTGAGGATTCTGTGTTGTATAGGAGATCAACCTTTTTTGACATTTGATTTATTTGTGGAGACTTTTCAACAGAATTGTATTTCTCTAATGACTGTGAAAATACAAAGCTTGTGGCCGGTGAAAAGCAGGTAAGGTATAAGTGGGAGGGTAATTTATGAAGTTACCTGAAAATTAAGTACCTGTACATGATGCACAACTTATCAATGGTTATAAACATTATGTTAAGTACTATAAGAATGACTTGATTTAGGCGCGTTAAGTGGGATTAATTGAAAGCTTCAATAAAACTAAACTAGTTTTGGTCCTATGATAGTTTAGTTAGAGTCTCGTAACTTATCGTTCCTGACGACGCAATAGTTATTATTAGGAAGTAGGAAGAATTTTACGAGTTAATCGTTCGATCCGAGTCAAATTCAAAATAATTGAGTTATACAACTAAAAAGAAGACCGACTTGGTGAAAGTCTACGGCCTCTTATACATTTATGTTTAGATATTTTGGGTTGACCTCAACCCCAAACTCAACCACAACTTCTTGAATCAAAAACAAGTTGGGTCATTATTTGACCCAGAAAGAATAAAATAAATTCCAAACTCAAAATCTCATTTGTATGAATATATCCCTTGCATATGGACTTCCGTGAATGGGATCGTGTTCCAATTCAAGAGTCAACAGGTTCCAAGAGTGATCTTCAATCCCTAGTCAAGTGCTCAAATAGAGTCTTTTGTAAATCAAGAAAATAAAATATAGATTAATTAATGGTAAACCTCCATACGTCGATACTTCTAAAAATATCATTTTACCATATCCTGTCGTTCTATGTAGAAAATTCAAGAAAAAAAAATATATCATTATATTTATATTGTGTCATATTCGTGTTGTCATATCCTTATTCAGACGTCATAGTGGCGAGGTAATGAATAGAAATATCTAGAGTACTATTCTGATATTACTTAATCCACACAATTGGACGGTAGATGGAAAAGTGAAACCCACCCACCCAGAAATGCATAAATGTTATTCATTTTCAAGTTACTGTAGGAATTGCTGTTATCATGCTTTCCACGATTTGTGTTATCATCTCCTGCGTAAAATTCTGAATAGACCTACCTGTGTCCTCTCTTCTCCTCCATGTTATTAATGCTATGAGAAAATGACAAAGTTCCTTTCAAGTGGTATGCTCCTTATCGTTGCTTTCAATGCTTCCCACTTACATTATTTTTACGCTACTTTCAATGAAATTGACCCCTCCCTTAAAATAAGACATATACCCGCGAGAACATGAGGACAAACCACCACACAAAATACATGTACTCTGTTATTTATGGTAGTATAGTTTAGTGATTCAGAATCATTGATTACTCGCACCAAGGATCCTTACTCATTCGATAAAAGGTAGAACTCATTATTTTTGTTTTTCCGTTTACCTTGTGGCTACGGTCGTTTCTGTACTGAAATTCCTGAGTCAGATTCTTCCTGTAGGGTTATATAGGATAGGACAGAAGAGATTAGACCGATAGAGTGATAACCGAAGATAGGGTTTACTTCAATTTCTTTCCATATTATCGGAGATTTATATTAGACACGTTTCATATTGAATAAATTTTAAATCATATATCATACTTCATAATTTTTTATAACTCTAATTTCATTAGTTAGTTTTTAAGATGAATATAAGGAAACCATTCTATCTAATAATTTCTTGAACCTAGGTCACCATATTGACAAATGGAAGCTGACCCATAAATTGCTTTTGCCCATCATGGCACCAAAAAGGAGATCGAGAGGGTACAAAATAGAAAAATATGATATTGGAAAGATCGTCCAATTTTTTTTGTATAAAAGGTTAAGAAACCCTCCTCTAGAAACATCTTATTGTGGGTTCATATATATATATATATGATAGCATTTAATACCTAATTTGGTTTAGTATCAACCGGGCCTATTAAGTCAAATTAAGTCATATAAATATTAGATATATATTACTATCCAACTAAAGAATAGATATTATAGTTGACTTAATAGAAAACGAGTTAATGTCAATGTCCGTGGGTGGTACAATAATAGAGTCTTACAAATAAGAGACAAAAAATTATAGGGAATTTAAAAATTAAATCTAACAAGACTGAACTTATATGAGAAAGAGTTTGGATCAATATGAAAGAGAAAAAAAAAGGAGAAAATAAATGTGGTGAGTATTCATCATATATATATATTTCGTTGGAGCCGGGAGGATTAATGTGATCGATATATTCTTTTTCTTGAAATATATTATTATATATACTACATACGCATGTCTTTTTTAAACTTATTTTTACACCATGATTTTAACTTTAATAAAGCATAAAGTAAATCAAAAAAGTTTTCGCTTTATGTTAACGTGGATAATCCAATATATCCTTATATACAAAGATTGATTAGCAATTAGCAATTATATCTTAATTCTTAAATAAATTAAGCAAGTGGAAATTCTAAATGTGAAAGTTAAAATGTTAGGTAATATTAGATGTTCGATATTATCATGAAGTGTGTAACCAATAAAATAATTTGTTTAATTAATGTGAGGTGTACCGCATAAATTAAAGTATTTCGCCTTTTGTCCTAGTCATTTATTATTCAATAGATTATGGGAGTGAATGAGATCCTATTCTCTTCTACGATTCTAGGTAAGTAAGAATAACGAACATGCACTTAATCCATATATCTATCATTTAATTATTTCTTGCCAAAAGTCTTGAATCAGCTTTAATTGGTAAAGCCCTAAAGGTATATGAATATCAATGCCATCTTCACGTCCATTACTAGCTACTACAAAAAGTTGTAAAAATAATTAAAGGTTACACACAATGTAATGGCTAAAAACTGCATATCTTGACATAAAATATTATAGTTTAGACAAATAAAACTTGAGATAGTGTCTTTCATAACAGGAGGATTCCCTGGAGTGATCACGGACTTAAGCATTCGCCAGATTGCAATTATGAAATTGACGGTTATTCGGTACATTTTGTTCGATACCAACCTATCACCGTATTAGAGTGCCCTGTAGACTCGAGCAACATGTATGCGACTAGCCGTTGTCAGATGGAGTGTCACCTCGGCACCCATCATTAATGCCCGGAAGACTGGGCATCTCATTAAGAGGCCAACAATTGATCCGATTAGCACGCTTAGCAAGAGGGGCTGAAATTCTACTACTGTTCAGGGCATATATTTTATCCCTATCAGAGTGGCCGGCCTTTGACAAATATTGGCTTTTTAATTACCTTGCCCATTGGCTCTTATTGTTTCGTGATTTTCGTGGGCATCCGTGTACTAATAGTATCCACGATCCTTGGATCATTAACGATTGTATTTTTTTCTGTGATTTGGTTGGTTATATATGAGGTGGGGGCCTCGGTAGTAGCCCTACGGCTCTTGCCGATTTGGTAAAATATATATATACACGCACACATATACACTAAGATAAAGATAGTTTTGACAAAATAAAAAGATTTTATTGCACTTAAAACGTTAGTAGTATAAAATTTTCAAGGTTTTATGAAATACTATTTTAAAAGGGAAATTTACGATATTTGACTAGTTATATTTAATTTAATAATTATAGTGAAATTCATTAGATCAAAAAATTATAATTTAGTTTCTAATTTAGAGAATCATTTGTGTTTCCTGACGTTCGTTAGGTTTCATTAATTCATTTGGAAAATACCCCCAAATTTTAAATTTACTTTGCGACTCCAGGTACTGTATATTGTTAAATTTATAATTTATAGGAATTGTTTGGTTTATATTTATAAATTTTATGAATAATTTTGTAATATTGATCACATATTCGATGCAACACTAAAATAAACAGTTAGGAGCATAACTTTACTTTTACAAATTCCGTAACCTCAAGCCAAATAAAACTTATAAAGACTAAAATATAATTTATTGATTTAGATAAATTGCATTGTAATTAAATTTAATTACATAACAGTATAATTTGTGAACGGATACCCAAGCTTTATTTGTTATAAATTAAGTCTGAATTTTTCATTTTTACCCTTACTTATTTTTGAGTAAAAAAGTTAATAAAGCACAGAAATTAAATTTGTAGCATGAATTTATAATTCACACACATATACTAAACAATCTGAACCCTAGTTGATTTTTGACAATACTTTGAAAACTGCATTGCAATCATGCATTTGTGAATACTGTTTTGCTGCATTATAAGAAACAAAAGGGATAATCCCTTACATCCCTTGGGGCTTAGTGTGTTTTGCTCTCTAACCTTTAAACGGTGTTATTATCTTTCTATCTTTTGACAAATATAATAATTAACCCCTTTAACAAAGCAAATATGTACAAAGAAGATTTCAAATGTGTTGATATTATATATCAAATGAGTTAATTGCACCAAAAACCCTGTGATACCTATTTAGCACTCAAAACTCTGTTATTTGAAAATTCTCAAAGAGAACCCTGTGATTGTAATAAATTAGTCCTCAATTAGCATTTCAAACCCAACAGCCGTGGTTGTAGGGTTTTGAATGCTAACTTTAATACTATCACAGAACTTTCAGTGTTAATTTATATAATCACAGGGTTTTCTTTGAGAATTTTTAAATCACAGGATTTGGAGTGCTAATTAGGCATAACACAGGAGGTATCCGTGCAAAAAACTCTATATCAAATTGAAACTCTCAACGCAAGGAACACAATAATGGTCTCGAAACCAAATTCCGAGAACCGACGAATCAGAAATCATCGGTCAAAGATGACTCACGATGGACGAAGGTTTTTAGCGCTCTCGGCCGCTAATAGGGGATTAAGGATAAAACAGACCAAAGGCTAAAAAAATAAGTAGGTGTTTGGAATTAGCCAAAAAATAATTAAAAAACCACCTAGAACTGCATGGTTACCCATACGAAAAATTAATTGAACTTAGTTAATTCTATGATTAAATCTTGATTGACTTAATGATTAATGTTCTAAAATAGTTTATTGACTCACTTCCGTACTTTAGTAAAATACTTAATGCTCTTCAAAACATCAATCATTTCATATATACTTGCGAGTCATTATTTGAGTTGACTATGTATGTTATAACTAGGCCAGTAGTTAAATTCAAAGGTATAGAAGTCATATTGTTAAAAAAAAAAAAAGTCATATTAATTATGAATAAGTAAATATTTCGGCCTAATGTTGAGGTAATTCAGATCATAAATTGCACTGTTGCCTTTTCAAATATCACGATCCATGGTTGAGAAAGTCCACATATATACTTGTTCATCTCCTGTTGATTACGATAATTCACTCCCAAAACCTAATAATTAGGTAGAATTTTCAAGTCATTATATGTTGAATTCTAAATTTTTAATAATTTGATATGGAATATTTAACACACTCTCATTACGTTCAGGATTGCGGAATGGAGGATAAATTGAAGCATAAAATTTATAAAAATCGAATGTAGAGTAAATTGAAGCATGAACTTTATAGGAATTAAAACATTTAACGAGGTGGATATATAGATATATCTAGAATAATATCATGGTGAATAATCTATTTGGTTGTCCAAAAGTTAATTATTGAGAAAAAGATTAACTCAATATTTTTAATTATTTATTATGAGATACATTAACAAGTGCGGAAAATATTTTATATTTTAATTCGTATTTGTGTACATATACAACTGATGTTCACCTATGTAATGAGAGTAAGTTGACTAATAGTTCCATCAAAGTTATGCTTTCCTCCTCACAAAATTGAGTGTGGAGAATAGAGTCCCAAATGTCTTATTCTTGTTGGTTATCTGAAATACGGGTCTAGTGGGAGTATGTGTGACTCCAAAATTATTGGACATTTTAGTATTCTTTTAGCTGAAGAATCAAATTCCACAAGATATATACTCCTCATGCAACGCCTACAAAAGGAATGGATCGCATCCATTGTTTTTCCAACTTTAATTTTCAATGTTTTATGTGTGTTTGGATGCCTAATATGATAGTTTAAGTATCTCAATAATTTGATTAGAATAATCAAATATTTGTTCGGCACTTCATTATTCGGCTTATGATCTGTAATAATCTATATATATTCACTTAATTAGATCCCTTTCAAATCTTATAATTAAATTCTTGAATATATAACTATTTATTATTAATAGAAAAAAGAATTTACATAGCAGTAACTCCAAAGCGTATATATGTAACTTGTCCTTGATTGTTTAGATATGATAACAATGATATATGATAATTCAGATTTCCTTTTTATTTATTATTCTACAATTGTTGGATATAAATGTCTAGTATGATGTCTCATGTAATTGTCATTTAAGGATTTTCTTCGATTTATCACGTGACAGTTGTCCGATATGAGTATTCTAGTATTGTGCTCAATGCAATTGTCACCGCAAATTTTACTTTGATTTAGAGTGTCCTCTATGGTGTTTGATGTAGTCGTTTCTTCGATTTGTCACTAGACAGTTGTTTAATATGAGTGTTCAAGATAATACATGATTCAAACGTGAAATATATATATAATATGATAAAATAAATTTTTTAAAAGTTTTTTTTCGTTTTAAAGTTGAAAATCATAATGATTTTGTAGATAATCATGTGCTACAACATTCCAAATAGAAGGTAGATCGACATTGATCATCATGCATGCCTACTTATTAGGACATAATAATAATTGTAATGAATTTTGGCCATTTATATAATTAATCGAAGCAATCTGTATGGATTTGCTGCTGATCTTATCGATTATGACTAGTTAATACATAAAAAAGAGATCTACAAAATTCCATATCTAATTGAAGAATTGTGAATAAAAAATAGATGATATATCCAACCATATCTAAAAGAATGATATGCCAGGATAAGGTACATCAAGAATATTACTTGATTCTTAATTACACTTATAAAGCAATTTCACTAAAAATACAAAATAATACACATCAGCCTCACTATCCATGTGTATATATATCTTTCCAAGACATGCAAATTGGAGCACCATCCATGTCTTCACGACAATAAAAGCTAATTAATTAATAATTAAATTATATATACCGAGACTAATCACCTCTTCAAAGGTATCTTCATCGAAGAGTTTGGTGTAGTACTCCTAAGTGTGTGGCTTTAGTTGATCATTATTGGCTACCCATTCATTGTCTATTTTAAGAGCATTCATCTAGTTCCTCTTTCTTCTCGTTATGGTTGAGAGATGATAGAAACATATATGTTTATATTTCAATTGGAGCAAATTAATTCTCGACTCTTAAAACTAAATAATCTCTTATTATTGCTAATGGACCCAAAATACGTTCGCATCTCTGTCGTCCATGTGTCGCGATCCTGAGTAACATCCATGGGGAACAGAGAGCATTGAGGCTGAACGCTCGAAGGAATGGGGCTCGTGAAAGGAGTCCAGCCCCTTCCACACCTCTCTCTCTTGATCGTGGTTCACTCTTGAATTAGCTTAACGCACGAGGCCTTGACCCTCATCGCAATCCTCTCCAGAAGAGCTACCCTCTACAGGAGTATTCCCCTCGGAAGAATTAACCCTCAAGCTCCGCACGCTCACTGGTTCGACGCTCCTCCTTTGGACAGGTGAGCTATACCTCAAGCGTCCTTAAGCTCGGGAGCTCACCCTCGCGCACTCTGTCGTTCGAGAGGATAATCCCTTAACCGCCGCTGACACAACAGTTGTGCCTAACCCTCTAAAAGGTGAATTTGACACATGCATGTCATTTTCAGGCCCTCAAGTCCCGCCACGTGTCTAGGGCAACACTCTTTCAGGACCACATGGGTGATATTACTAAATACCCCTTATCCTCAACTTATATATAGAGGAAGACACACTCACATTCCTCAAGTGATTCCTAGACATCACAAGCTTTCTTCACTCACAAGGAACACACACTGAACTGGAAAAACCCCATTGCTGCATACCTTCAAGCTCTCACAGCTTCACCTCATTCATCTTTCAAGGTGTTACCCTAGCTGGTAGAATCCATGCTCTTTGGGAACCCAGTTCCTGAGGCTCAATCACGCCAATGATGGTCTTCTCTTCACACAAATATATGATGTTTGGCTTTTGATTTCCCTCAATCAATTCCGACACCATCATTTTAGGCGCCGTCTGTGGGAATACCGTTATTCTCAGGCTTCTCTTCGTTAGCTAGTTGAACAGTAACACCCTTCCCTTCCATCTTCGTTTTCCAGTTCAGCTTGTACATCCTAAGTTTTTGTGTTTGTTACCGACTCCAAAATGATTACTACAAGATCTGGTACGACAGACAATCGGGGGACTCTCCCTCCGCTCAATGAGGAGAGCCCCGAAGGTGGAGCCACCACCGTGGTTACCACCACGATGGCCGGATGCGTTAATCCACTAGCAAATTCAGGATACCCCAACGAATCGAGTGTTCCTCCCGTTATCGGCCACAGAAGAGGAGGGCCCAGTGCGATTATACCCCCACCTGCACTTGCGAGCGTAGCTGTCACCACCAACGCTACCGACATCGCGAACATGGGAACGTATACCATCGTGATGATGCCTCCTCAAATCTTCACTCTCATGCAACCTGGGGTGATGCAAGGATATGCTCAAGGGGTGATACCGGACATGATGCCGAACATACTGCCGACCGTCCAACCCTATCACGTGGGAAACCAGTATCTTCCGATGACCCTACCCCGCGAGATCTAAGGGGTAGAAATGCACCAGATGACGATTCAGCAACTCATGGCTATATACACCCAATGTGAGGCCCAAGCCACTCATAATGCTTGGAAGCACTTTACTACCACCTACTTCCCAACGGGAGCAGGAACTACCGTAGCCCCACCCTTGGGAGGATTACAGGTGCATCCCCTCGAGGCAACTTAGAATGCTCAGCAAACCCAACAACCAATTCCATCCCCGATGCCAGGAAAAGAGGTGCCACCGTGAGCAGATCCACAACCCCCTCTGCCACCACCGAAGGTGGTGGAACCTGAAGAGAGGAAGGGCAGAGATGAAGACGAAGTCCAGTCAAGGATTTCGAGAAGAGCTAACCCCCAAAATGAGGGGGATCCCCAGCTCATCAATGTGCAGAACCAATTGGAAGATCTCCAAAATATGGTACAACAGCTCTCTCGTGCACAGTCCCAAGTTCCCTAAGTGGGGGGCGAAGGGTCCAAGGTCAAAGATGCTCGCGTGCCAAGACAGCCGCTTCCACGGATTAGGAGAGAGTATCCCGAGGATTACGGAAAATATGACAAACTGAAAGGGGAGTACCGACCTTAGCTGAAGCTTCACCCCTCATAGATGAAGTCTTCATGACTCGAGTGGGGAATGGCAAGATCCCCACATCCATCAATAGATACGATGGAACCACTGATCCTGCGGAGTACTTAAATCACTTCATACATCTGATGCATCTTTACGAGCATCCCCTGCACTACTAGGCCAAAGTTTTTGTTATATCTCTCGAGGGAATAGCTCAAGAATGGTATAAAAACTCCCTCCGCGATCAATCCAAGGGTACGGTGAGATGACGGATGCATTCCTCAGTCAATTGACTTCCATGAAGGTTCTTGCCCCCGATGCAACCATGCTCTACAAGCTCGTCCAGGGGTCCAGAGAAACTCTTCGTTCATTCATGGGGAGGTTTAACAAGAAAATTCTGCTGGTGGACCGACCGTCGATGGACTTCGTGCGATACGTACTCTTCCAGTCCATCAACATGAAGAACTATGTTAGCAAGGAGTTCGTAGAAGAAGGGGCTAAGAGGAAGCCACGCACCTTGTTAGAGCTAAGAGAAATATCAGATTCCCATTTCACTCCCAAGGATATGTACTAAGCTCGAGAGCACGCGTTGGCAAATCCCTCTCCAATGGTAAGGGCCCTAGAGAGGAGTGTGCCAAACAAAAACAGTCACCGTCGCAGTCTCCCACTGGTAAGAGAAATCCGTCACCACAGTTAAGGCACAATCGCGAGCGCATCCAGCTCAACTGGCCTACACGGAGGTTTACTCTTTGGCAGACAAGAAACTCTTCAAAAGACCACCCAAGATGAGAGAAACCAAGACCCATAAGCGCTAGGGAAAATACTATGTCTTCCATAAACAAAAGGGTCACGACACGAATGACTGCCGCCAGCTTGAGGCAGAAATCCAGAGGCTCATTGCTGGGGGGCACCTCAAGGAGTTTGTGAGAGTTCTTGAATGT
>JBBMKE010057393.1:0-18130 GCA_037834125.1 Lippia alba | reverse complement strand
TTTATATGTTTTCTTGTATTTGTGAGTGGATACAGTGTGTGCATATTAAGGGGGGATTGACCCGATTTTGTAGATTAATTTGTGGATTCTACTGTTTTTGAATTTTGGGAGGAAGGATGACCGGTCTCTTTTATGCGTGGAAAAGGAAGTACGAAAACTAGACGGACATAAATAGGAATTTAGGATACGTTGGTGGTGGGGCCGCCCCCCTCTTCGTGTCAAGCAGATGTGAGATTTGGGAAAATAAAATTAGTAAGTTTTAATGAGTATTTTGAAAATATTAAGGAACACGTAACTAGGTTTTAAGCCAATCCTTTTATAACTCCTTTTTTTTCTTTTTAATTTTTATACACACCTTCAAATTCGAATTCAAATAAGCATCAAAGAAAATGAATTTCTTTAATCATTTTGACCAAAATCTATTGATGATTTTTTATTATGACTCATACCAAAAGATCGAATACTCAGCCTTATAGGCTTCTCATACCTATTTTGCGAGGAACTTGTAATTTATTGTAAAAGATTGAATACTCTACGGACCCCTCATACTCTTATTGAGATGAATTAAATCAAATATTCAATATTTTGTTAAAGAGAAGGTGTATCTTACACAATTTACTAAGAGCTCACCTCAAAGTTCATATTAAAATTAAGAATAAACTCTCACACAGTAGATAGTAAGAATTAACCAAACCAAGTAAGCTAATTTTAGGTAAATTACATTTATACTCAATTTATATTTGAATTCCCTTTGAATTTAGAAATCACATTTCCATCCATTCCTCAGACCTTTATTAGGAGGAAAGTTGTTTTTCTTATATTTTAAGGGATAAGAAAAAGGTAAAAAGATTTTTTATCATTTGAATATTACTTGTTTTTACAATTCACCTTCAAATAAATTTTTATTGCAAAACATCATTCAATCTTTAAATTTGTAACATACCACTATCTAAACTTTTTTCTTGATGGTTTTGATGAACATATAACTAACGTGTTATTTTATAAACATGTCATGCGTTATGCTTTTTAGTCAAAACCACTAAAAAAAATGTTTAGATAGTTGTATGTTATAAATACAAAGATTGAATGACGATTTGCAATGAAAATTGGTTGGGATAGTAAATTGCAAAAAAACACAAAATTCGGATGACAAAAAATTATTTCTCCTAAAAAACTTTTATCTTCTGAATTATAATTTGAATGCGAAAATATAAAAATGTCTATGAATGGAAAATTCTTTTATCCCATATTTTAATTTGTAGTATGGAAAATACTTCAACATTATAAAAGTAAGTTTTACACAACTTCATAGTTATAGTATTTTATCATTTGAAATGCCTACACTATAACAATGAGATTAATTATTATGATTAACAGTGGATGTCTTATCAATAAGTTTGAGCAATTGATTGAGGTTTCAATGCGGTCAATAGTTCATATAATTAAGTTCTCGACATTGTATATAAAATTTTAATAAAAAAAATTTGTAAACACCTACCGAAACTTAATCAATGGAGAAATTTAAGTTTATAATCCATGAATTATGATGGATAAATTCGTAATTTCCAAAGTACGGAAAGCGTCAAATAAAAAAACATTTAAATAAAATCTAGATCTAGTTTATCCTACTTTTATGAGGCCCATAATTTTTCTTATACACAAAACAGTGTTTTTTACGTATTGCTCACTCATCTTAATTCCAAAATTAATTGTATAACTACGTTATTTATGTTAAGGACAAGGGATTGTTCTTGATTGGAGTCTTGGTAGGGACTAAGACACATCACACGTTATCATTTATCAAAGGTGGCTCAAGTTTAGTGATGGGAAAAGATCGAGAATCTTGTGAATTTTGTAGCTTTATGCAAGTGTTGGAACTTTGAAGTTTGAAGCTTTCATTGCAAATTGAAAAGACTCCACGGAAAAAATGGATTAAAAGCTCATCTGTCATGAGATGTGGCCTTAATTTGAAAACCAGGGATAACCATGGCTTTTCTCAACGGATTCAGATATCAACTGCCACAGAACTAGTCCTGAAAGTTGGGCCTCAGACTTATGTACTTTGAGGGTCGTTTAAATTTTATTCTGAACAAATAGATAATTTAGTGATATAATATAATATATATATATATTATATCATGTAATGTTCAATATTATTTACGTGAGAAATTTAATAATAAAAAAATGCATGTTGTGGTTCCCGTCTTCTTTAAATTTTGAATTTTTTTTTATTTTTGAATGTCTATTTTGATCAATTTATACTTTTACCTCTTAATTTTTTGATATTTTAATGTTTTGCCTCCATAATTAAAGATTTTGTCACTTCATTTTTTATATTTTAAATATCGGTCCTTCACAGTATTAAATCCTGACTCCATTCTTGATCTCATCTGTATCGTCATCTTATGTCTGTCCATTATAGATATAAAGTTATAAATAGAACAACCGACCAATTAGTCGCATAATAACTATGGTCTTCTAAAAGAAAAATATTTTCGTCCTTTTTAATTTGATGGGATGACAACTAATGATCTGAAATAATAATGTGGTAATTTGCACTTTTCTTAAAGTAATTGATGTAGTTTTTTTAAATAATTGTTTCATGAAATAACGAAAGAGGACTCTATATATAACGATAGACAACGACAAAAGAATAAAAAATATTCATTCACTAATTCAAGAGCCTCTACAGTATCATACCAAGGAAAACAACACAAGGAAACAAGGAAAAATATTTTTTTTTACAAATACTTCTATAGATTAAATAATTAAATCAGAAAATACAAATAACATTGCAAGAAAAAAATATTTGGGTGACTGAGATTTAACATTAATATATGGATGATCTAATATGAACGAAGGAATATATATTATATTTATCTATACTCTATTATACGTCATACTTGTTTATGGTGTCATGGTCTCTAATTCTTTTTTTTTAATTTTTTTTTTGTAGTATAGATTCTTAACACGTGCTTTTACAGTTTTTTTGTTTAACTCACTTATATTCATGACTTTTTATTTTATTTTATTTTTTTAAATTTATATCACTTATTTATCTTTAATTCTTTTTTTATTATTGATATTATCTTATTTAATTTATTCATTTATTTATCATAAAATTATAATAATATTCAAAATAATTATAAATTAGGTAATAGCATAAAATTTTTAATTATTATTATTTTCTTCGCATACACATCGTGTGTGCACAATTGCTAGTATTTTATTGTCTGTATCAATAATCTGTATAATGAGCTTCATTTATGATAAATTGACAATCAAGAAAAACTCAAAACAACTCAATTTACTTTTTTTTTAAACACACACCGCCAAGTGGCTACAGAGATTTGAACCCCGAATCTTACCTTTTTGAAAAATAACCGTCAAACCACTTAGATCAAACTCTGTTGGCAACTCAATTCATATTTAATGTTTCTTTTTATCATATTCTTATAATAAGTTAAGGACTTAAGGGTCAATTATTAAACCTATCGAATTTGTAAGGTTTTGTTCATATATATATATTTTCCCGGCTGATCAAATTACAATTCATTGCTGATAAAAAATATATATATATATATATGTATATATATTTTTTTCCCCACTTAATCGACTGAGTTAAAACAAAACAATTAAAAAAATGAGTTAACATAAACTTAAAATTCCTTTCTTCAATTTTTTTTTCTCATTATCATTTTCTTAAAATAATTCTTTAAAACTCACTTAAACAAATTCAGTCTATACATTGTTTTTCCTTGGGCTTAGAAGTTTTATGGTTTTTGGTCCTACTAAAAAGGTGGACCGTGGACGTAGTTTAATTTGGGCCTAAGCCCGTTTGTTCAATGATGTTAAGAGTCTTAAGAGGCCAATTTCAAAACTTAATTCAAAGGTAAAGCAAATCTATAGATAATTAGTTAAAATGGCTAATTTCACACTTTCGGGGTTTAGAATATTTTCTCGGTTTCTCTCCCCTAAATTTTGAATCAGGACGGTTGCTCTCGGTAATTTTAGACAATGAAATATTTTAGAAATATTTCTTTTAGGTTGAATTTTTACAATTAATTTTTCCTTCATTACGTGACTATTATCGCGCTTCTCTAATCAAGAGGAACAAAGTTCATATCCATTCGACCCATTGGCTGTCGGAAACATTAAAATTTGTCTGCAAACCTTCATTAGTCTTACACCATATTTGACCAGCGATTCCTCCTTTATTGGTTGTCATATTTTGATCTTAAAATCATGTTGTGTTACTCGCGTTGAGAGTTTCGATTTGATGTATAATATCAACAAGTTTGGAATCTTATTTATACGAATTTTGCATTATAACTCGTGTCCAAAAAATTTATATGGAATATTTTCGAAAATTTCCAGAGAATAAGTGTTACATATTACAAATTAGGGAACAATTGCACCGAATTAAAAATTAAAGGATAAAGCGCACTAAATCTCAAATGATAGTGATATCTAGAATTAATCTGAGTTAAAATTCTATTGCTTTGATTCGAAAAGGCAAATTTTATTTTATAATTCTTAAGTTCTATTATATAGTTTGCTTATTTATAATTTTTTCAATTAAATATAATATTTTACGATTGTTGATAAGAAAGTGATCAATTATTATTAATTAAAATATTATTTGTTTTGGGCGATAGACTCATTTATACAAAAAGAAAAATATGTATTCAATTTGGGCATCTCTACGTTCCCTTTTCTTTCAAAACTTAATTCCGTTTCAATATTCGGTTAACAATTTATTTTTTTAATTAATAATTAGATTATTTAAGTAAATATTCTTATAAAATGATTAGAAATAATTCTAGTCCAATCGAGTAGATCTGATTTTGTATAAAATACGAATCACTCAAACAATTAATATCTTAAACTCATCAATATTATTGATTGAGTTAGACTAATTTTAACTTAGACCAACTAATAAATACCCGGACATTTATTCAATAGTTGACCGAAACCGATTTTTTGAAAAACTACTAACCGAAACCGAAAGCTTTCGGTTCGGTTCTTTTATTCACCCCCTATTATTATATGAAACATAGATAAGAAGATTAATCCATAAAAGAGAATTATAGAATTCATTGTCTCCCGAATTATAATTGTGATAAGAGGACGAAAATTAAAGACTTGGAGATATATCCTTTTTATCATTCGGATTATAGAGATTTTTAAAAATTACATTCTGAGTTATTTCATGAAATTTTAATTCAACCTTTTTATTTCTTACCAACTGTTATCCAAATTTATTTTTTAGTGATTTTAGTTCCCTATTTTGTTGCAAACCCTCATTTTGTCTTTTCTTTTTAACAAATTATTATACATGTAAATCTTTGAAATCAACCATTGTTTTCTTTTTCTTAATTAAAAAAAATCAATTTCTATGTGGAATAGTCGAAATTCAACTGTATTGACTCAACCCTAAAAATTAATTCAACTGTATTATTAGTATTTAATGTGAGAATTTAAATCTCTGCGCATAAAATTGATTAACTCTAAAATCTAATAGTTTTACTGTCCATTTTTATTTTCGGCGCTTAAGCTTATCTTTATATAGACATTATGAGCGATGTGCTCATAATGCATCAAAAACTTATACATTTAATCGTCATAAATTTATAATTCTATAGGGTTAGTCATTGTAAATTGTAATTTCATAAAAATCAAAGAGGAAAAAGAGATACCAACTGATTTTTCAAAAGTGGACATAGATAACTTTTGTCAATAAATGAAAAGGTTAAGGTGAGATATCATACAGAATATTAGTGAAATAAAACTATTAAAAAATAAATTTAGATGATAATTCATAAAAAATAAGATTAAATAATTGTACATACGGAATAGTTTGAAATATAAATAATAAAAACTGCTATATTTGGGATGGTAAAAAGATATTTATTTCGTTGCCGGGTCAAAGCTCATGCCTCTGAAAAATGAAAATGATGTGCGAAGTGTCTAAATTGTTGACCCCCCAGACTTAGGTAATTCAACACCGACGTAGAAGAGTAGGCGTTATGCATGTTGCGGAACATAACTGCCCGCATTAGGTCAAGTGTGTACACTATGATAGAAACCAGAAAATTAATAAAATTATCTTACGCATACAATCATGTAACAATATTTTAGAAATATATAGGAGATTATGTCTATAATAATTGTGAATTGTACATGAAATACAATTACTGTATGAAATAGCAATTATTGTATGATAATCTCATGTAAAAATTCGAGTCGAACAACAGTATTTGTGATGGGATGGATGTGATTTCACTCAATTTATTAACAAAGCATGTTTCAATCGAAGGATATAGGTATCGACTAAAAATGAGCTCTTGGGGTTTAACACGTGGATCAATAGATAGTTATTGATTGTCCGACGGTGATTAATACATTACAAAAAATCTTGCGGCATTTCTTAGGAAACTCCATATACAGACTATATATAGTAACTATTTTAATATCACTAGATCCATATATATACAAGTTATCCGTAATTAACGAGTGTCCGCTCCTATACAAACTCCGTGACACGAGCTCCCAAACATACAAACAATTCTCGTTATGTTTCTGGCGAGACTATCCCCTTATTCTAGCTGGGTAGGGCTCATCAATTCTTGTTAATGTCGATGAAATCAAAGAGGATCTACTTAGTTATTTGGGAAGTTTATTATAACTCAAAAGTTGTCTGGCTAGGAATCTGAGTCGACTAATTGCATGCATAATAAACCAGGCATATGAAAATGATCAAGAATCTGTATTCATTTAAAATAAATAGAGGATGTGTCCTGTAACGTAAGGGAGAGATAATCCGAACTAAATATATTTGAGAGAAATTATAACTTTGATTAATAATCGAAAATTATTAATTAGAGATTTACGTTCAGAAAATATCTTTCATTGGTTAAATAATTATCTTACTATTCGGATAGAAAAATGTCAGAAAATAATTTAGGATAAAAATCCTAGATTAATTCTAATCTATGTGACCTTGAGTTAAATGGAATTGACCAAAAACATGGTCATAACGAATAATTTAGGATCTAATCACATGATATTATGATATACAAACACTATTAGAAATATTATTTTGCGACGTTGTATTGTGTTGGAATCATATTTAATACTTTTTACATTAGACATTTATAAAAAAAAATGACTCTCGTCATATTCATACTGTAAACCACATCAATAAACTTGATGGTGTTGGAAAATTGGACGCTAATAAAGCACATTGGACACTAATTAATTAATTGTTGTGTCGAAAAGCTGTTTAGGTCATTTATTTATTTTGCACAGTTTATTGTTAATAGTAACAATGTTCTTAAAATTTTTAATTAAACTAATATAATATTAAAATATTGAGATACATCAATCAACGGCGCTTGTAAAACTTTTTTATATTGAATAAATTATTTAATGCACAATCCCTTCTTGGACGACATTAACAACTTTACTTATTTATAACACGCCATTAAAATCCCTCACTATCCTCAAATTAAATATATCTTCTATTGTCCACGATTTCTGCCAAGTCTTATTGACCTCCACGTTCAACGTTCCAGTATCACCCGATAATTGAAATACGTTACAATACAATATTCTTTTTCAGTAGGTATGTTAACGAAAAATAAAGCCACATTATAATATATATTCTTTTTCTTTTCAAACACCAAATAAATTGATTCTAGTAGTTAAATAATTTTATTTTTAGGGTAATAACGCAAGTTCAAGTCCGTTAAATTATTTAAAAGTGAGTGTTTTTAAAAAATAAAATTTGATTCGAATTACAATCGAATCAGGTTGATATGATGGGAAAATAAAAAAATGAGTAAAAGTGGCCTCTATGTTGCACCCACTCTTTTTTTTTCCTCCTATCAAAACAAAAATAAAACACTATTATTATATTAAATTTTAGAATTAAATTAATCATGTTACTGAATATTTTTTATAATTTGAAATATATATATATAATAATTATCTATAATATATCACCAAATTTGTGATAAGTAAATGAATATATAAAATAAGATAATACCACATTAATAAAAAATAATAAAAATTTAAAAATATAAAGGAAAATGTAAAAATAAATAAAATCAAATGAGAGAAAACATTATCGAAATTATAAAGAATGAATTAGAAGAAAAAGGAGTTATGCTTCATACTCTGATTAGGCCTATGCTTTATTACAATAGTATATAGTATACACATCTAAATTAGATATTTTTTAATTCAATCAACAAACTATTAAATAATTCAAAAATTAAAAGAAAATGTCAGCAGTCAAATTTAACAGAAATTGACCAATTATAGTGTTCATATATATATATATATAAACACACCCTAACGTGAGATGCCATCCACCAAAGCTATGAAATCACTCATCTTCTTCTTCTCCATTACCTGTCATTTGCTTTCCTTCTCCAATGGAAGGTCTCTCCTCGACGTTACCATTCCTCCGGTTCGTGCAGTTAATCTTGGAGGCTGGCTCGTCACAGAGGGTTGGATTAAACCATCCCTCTTCGATGGAATCCCCAACAAAGATTTGCTGGTTTGTACTTAATTTCCCACATATTGCACGAAAATAGTTAATTGTTTAGATTTTTCCTTTTTAATTTCTGGGTTTCATGTATATATCCCGTCATGGGTTCAAGGAGTTAGCACGAAAGTATAAAACTTTTTATATCAATGATGGTTGCATACGTAAAGACTCGTTAATGAGACTCCAACCTTTAAATCACTTTCGTGTATCCCATCATGGGTTCAATGAGTTAGGCACGAAAGTGTAAAATTTTTTCGTATCAATGATGGTTACGCATGTAAAGACTCGATAACGAGAGTTGAACTGTTAAACTACGTCTTGGTAGGATGGGAGTGGTGCGCAGTTTAAATCAGTGACAGCGGGGAAATATTTGTGCGCTGAAAGTGGAGGTGGAACCATTATAGTGGCAAACAGGACAGCAGCTTCTGGATGGGAAACATTCAGTGTATGTTCTTTTTTTATTAATTTATATATAAATTGTTAATTATGAAGAGATTCACGTAAAAAGAAATATTGGAATTAACTTATAAATGTTTTATTTATTTAATTTGACTTAGTTATGGAGGATCGACGCAACGCATTTCAACTTTAGGGTGTTTAACAGACAGTTCGTTGGGTTAAATGGGAATGGTGTAGAAGCTGCAGCAAACACACCTGCCGGGACGGAGACGTTTGAAATTCAGAGAAATCCGCAAGATTCGAATCGAGTTCGGATTAAAGCCCCCAATGGGAAATTCCTCCAGGTTAGTTAATTAGTACTTAAAAAGCTTAATTAAGTTATATTTAAAAGATCAACTTGACAATTTGCGTACGTAAATTTATATTTTTGTATGATAGGCCTAGCTAGTTACCAAATTCATAAAGAACTCTAATATAAATCCCTCGTATGAAAGTAAAACTATGTATTATTTTATCAATCAGTGAACTTCCTTATTTTCCGTTGTAACTTAAACTGCATTGTTTCCTATAACTATGTATATGAAAATCTGCAATCGATTTATTCATAAATATAGATACTTATTATTATAGGAGATATTATATGCCGATAGCCAATTAGTCATTGGTTTTCATATATATTATAGTATGATTTGCAGTAATTTTCATGATTTGAGGGCAGAAAATGGGGAATAAAATAAGTGCACACAGACTTGTGTATGATTTGATTCCTTGGAGGCATATTTTATTAAATAAAGGGCAATTTTACCTAAGTGGATGAGATACGATTCCAAAGTGGATTTGTTACTTTATGTAAAAATTCCATATAGGATGGTCCAAAATCAATCAACCATAGATAGGCATAAGGATATGGGGGCGGCTTGACTTTATGATGCACGTTTCATATGGGCTGGCAAAAAACCTTTTAGGGGGAATAAAGTGCTCTTGCAAAATCCTTGCATGAATCGGGCCAAATTCCGTGTATGTATTAGCTACGGAGTCAGGATTTATATTGATGGGACGAGATTTTAAAAGATGTCTAATAAAGTTGAGGGGACCGGGAGGAGCACCCACCAGCTCCTTTCCCGGTATGTTAGTTAATCTATACTATTTGGTTAGACGGGATCGAAAAACTGATTCTTACGGGAGCTTCTCGCCGCGTTGGGGCCCCTACACCGTTGGATTAAATAACCTTCTTTATTAGTAGATTCGATATGTGATTGATGAAATAATTACAAGTTAATTATGTAGGTAAAGACGGAGGAACTTGTAACCGCAGACTATGAAGGGAATGGTGGATGGGGAGACGACAATCCATCTGTATTCGTGTTGAATATAAGCGGAGGATTGCATGGTGAGTATCAAGTTACTAATGGTTATGGTCCTCAAGCTTCCCAAGTAATGAAGGTAAATTTTCTCATTAAAAGGTATTTAATTCAACTTATAAGCTCTTTAAAATGATTTATAAGTGATGATTAATGAATACAGACGCGGTGACACGGATACAGCGATACAATTTTTTTTTTGAATTTATAATGTAAGGAGTGTCGGATACGGTATTCGACACGAATATCTAACACAACACAATAGTATTTTTAGAAATGTTCGTACATGCATTATATCTTATAAGGTGTTTAACACTTGTTGATATCGTTGGGGTGGTAAATATCTTACGAATAAGCTTACAAGCTCTTAAAATAAGACAAATTTATAAGTTCTTATAGGATTTAACATCTTGTAAGAAAAGGGGGAAATCTCAATAATGTTTAAGATCAAATACACTCTATGTCATTCTCCTCTTTAGGATTGTCGATGGGTTAGCTTTTCAAGTTTTCATTTGAATTTAATTCGAATTTGTAACGTATTTCATTTATAAAAGATATGATATATTTCGATTGTAAATATTTCTTATTTGAAATAAATATATCGAATATAAAATTTAGAAATTGATTAGTTAAACATCTAATTTTGAAACCCAACTTTTTATGATTAATTAATTATTTTATAAATAAATATCCTTATAACAATTATAATTTCAACTTATATATCATGTATTGAATGATAAATATTTCACTATTTATCTTTAAGAATATAGTGATCATTTATTAATAAATTTAAATGGATATAAGGAAAAACAATAAATAATTCATTAAATAGTAATATTTTTATTTATATTTATTTTACTTAAAATTTTTTAAATATATATACTATTACTGCTAATCAGATCAAATTTTTTATACCATGTTACCAACCCATTTTAGTTAGATTCAATATTTACAAACCCAATTTCGGGTGATCGGATCCCTTCTTTTTATCAGATTTGGATGTAAAATTTTCTAATCTGGCCTGAATTTGACATGTTGACATCCTATTCTGCACTACCCAAATCATTTTGTTTATAAGGATTGAAGTTCTCATAATCCAGAGAGATGTTTGGATTGTCTCTGAGCCCATTTAAGATATACAATTAGACCAATACAACCAAAATACATCATTACCAAGCTGTAATTCTTAATGGGCCTGGGGCAATTTTTTCATAATGGAAATTAGTAGGGCTGTCAATGGAGCGGATTTTAATCTGAATCCGATCCGAATCCGATCCGATTTTTAACATATTCGATCGATAAAAAAGTTCGATGGATCATATCCGATTATAAATATTCGATATTCGAAATAAATAGAACGAATATGGAATTAAAGGATTCGATCCGTTAAGGATCCGAATCAGATTTATTATAATATGGTATTAAATTAATTATTATTTTTGTATGTCTTACATATTTTTTTGGGGCAATTATATGTATTGATAATAATATGTAATATGTTTTAAAATAACAAAAAATTGTAAATCTGCCACTATTTAAAAACAAAATAAAAAATTCAGATTAGGGCATTCCCAACAAAATTTTGGCACAGCCGCAGTCTTAGTTCTCCATCTTCCCACCTTCACATTCATTTTTCCCATCTCAGCTTTTTTAGAGATTTCCATGGCTGCCAAGTACCAACAGCCGTGAGATGTCCAATCTCCATCGGCCGCCAAGCTTCCCGCTACGCCAAGCACCACCAAAGTCGCCGCCGAAACCGCCACCGTCAGTCGAACCAGAGCCACATATCTAAGTTCCGACTACTTGCATCTTTCTCAGTATCTCTCTCCTTCCTCCATATCTTTATACTGTTTGTACCATACCGCCATTGAAGTCGAAGTTCTAAAAAAAATTCTCAGATTTGAAGAAGCAGAAAAGCAAAGGGTATTGAAATTTTCGGGCCGAATATCTCAATCGGATTATCCGCTCCGATTTCATTCGAATCTGATATGGGCGAGTCCGAATCCTATAGGATTCGGGATTCGAACTCGGATTCGGTTTGCTAATTTCACAATCGGATTCGGATTCGGATTCGGATTCGGGATTCTCGAATCCGCTCCGAATCCGACCTGTTGACAGCTGTAGAAATTAGGATCTAATTTTAATTAAGAAGAGAAAAACAACCTACTTAAAATATATTTTCAATTTTTTATTGGAACTTTCAAATATTTTAGAATATCATTCATCATATATTTTCAATTTTTTATTCGAACGTTCAAATATTTTAGAATATCATTCGTATTTTATAAAAAAACTTAAATTGTTATCTCGATCATTTAGGTGTTAGCAATTGTCTCATTTCCAACAAAAAATTAACAATTTCTTATAGAAAATGAGACTCATGTTAACTTCTAAATAACCTAAATGACAATCTGAAATTTTTACAAAGTATAGATAACAATTTTAAAATATTTAAAAGCTCAAATAAAAAATTGAAAAACGATCATAGTATAGGGTTTATGTTGTTTTTTCCTCTTTTAAATAAATATAACTAGTTTCCATAGTCAAGAAGCACCCCCACCAATCATGACAGGAATTTCGCATAACATCGGAGTGTGGGGGCCTTTAAGATTGAGGATTTAACCTTTTGCCGCAAGAAATTTGCATAAAGAAACTTGTATTTTCTACCTTAATAACAGCAAAAATTGTGACATAAAATTGGCAGGAACATTGGAGGACATTCATAGTAGAAGAAGACTTCAAATTCATAAGGGACAACGGACTAAATGCAGTGAGAATACCAGTGGGGTGGTGGATCGCCAGTGACCCTTCTCCTCCCAAGCCTTATGTTGGTGGCTCATTACAAGCTCTGGACAATGCTTTCTCTTGGGCTGAGTTTGTACTCTTTTCAATTATATTATATTTTTTCTCTAAACTTAATGAATTAATTCCTTTTTGTTACATGTAATTCAATTTGTTTTAGCTTAATAACACACACATGACATATCCCATTTGAATGCAGGAAATATGGGATTAAGGTGATGGTCGACCTACATTGTGCACCTGGCTCACAGAATGGTTGGGAGCATAGTTCCTCCAGAGATGGCTCCCAGGAATGGGGAAAGACTGATGAGAACATTCAACAAACTGTCGAGGTCATTCGCTTTTTAACAGCCAGGTAACGGCTTTTAAACACATATCCAACAGGTTTGACCTAATTATAATTCAATCCCTATTCTTTGTTTATTTATCGTATGATTCCTAAATTTTACATTGCGTTTGAGGTTCTTGATGTCCGTTAGGTTGGTCAGTTGTCCTTCCTAAATTTCAAAAATACATGGATCGTTTTGTTATTGTCAAGAAACTATAGGAATATATTTGTAATAAATTCAGGCAATTTGGGAAAGTTAACTGACCGATCTAGCGGACATCAGGATCTCAACAGAATGTGAAATTTAGGACTACATTAGAGACAGAACCAGGATTTTACATAAGAGGAACAAAAATTAAAATATCCGAAATTAAGGTGGCAAAAGTATAAAATTTTCCAAATATACATATAAAATTTAAAAAATTTCAAAATTTGGGGGGCAGGGGTTGGTTTCGTCCCTGTACATGACAAATACGCAAAAAATAGAGATTGAGTTGTAATTATGCATAATTGTTCGTATAAAATAATAGAAAATTTTTAGTCGACCTCCACCGAATCTTATTAATCCTAAGAAATTGTAGTTGAACTAAACTATTATAATTGGATGACGAACGTTTAAATTTTAAAGAGAATGATCAATCAAATAACAGGTATAATTTACTGATCACATGATTAGATATGCGGCAAGCCCTAGCCTATTTGCGGTGGAACTGATCAACGAGCCGTTAGCACCCGGCGTATCTCTTGAGAGTCTAACCAAGTACTACAAAGCTGGGTACGATGCTGTACGAGAGCACTCGTCCACAGCCTACGTCGTCCTGTCGAACAGATTAGGCCCGAGCGATGCAAGAGAACTCTTCAGCCTCGCTAGTGGAATGACTAAATCAGTGATCGATGTTCATTACTACAATCTCTTCTCCAGTATTTTCGACAACTGGACTCCCCAACAGCATCTTGATTATGTCTACAACAACCGCTCTGCAGAACTGTCCCACATTACTACCTCCAATGGCCCTCTCATTTTCATTGGTACGCACTCTTTTGATCTTTTCGTTTTTTTCTCCCTCAATCATAGAACTTAGTTCAACAATAAATGTCTATAGTTCTACAGAAAGTTTTTGAAAATAGAATGGGACTTTCCCTTTCCGGTTTGTCAATTTAATGTGTAGTTTAGGTTAAGTAAATTCGGTTGTAGCATCGCTTGAGTGTACGTGTGTTTAAAAAAAAAGAAAAAAAATCGGTTGTAGCACTTAATTTCTTGATCGGATTCACTAATATTCAAACGATTTTATTCAAGGAACTCACTGATTTTAAAGGAGTCTAACAAACGCGTCATACCAAACATGTTATAAATGAATTATCTTATATATCAAACATGATATATAATTTGGTTAGCAATATTTAATTATATTTAATCAGCTTTGACCAGATTAAATTTACAAATACGTCTCCTATATCAAACACTTCCTAAATCGATTACATGTGCTACCATGTAGTTTGGATATTACAATTAAGTCACTCTTTTTTTCCCCTAAAAACTAAAATCATCTTTATATTTGCTTGTTGTTTGAAATAATGTCATTCTTTAGTTAAGATTTTCGTTTACATTTCAACAAAACGCCCTCCTAAAGATGGGAATTTCTTTTTATTTTTCATGGGACGAAAAAATGTTCTCGGGAGAGTTTTGTTAGTCGACCTAACATTGAGACCAATATTGTTAATTACCTTTTCTAGAATTTTATGGCCTATTTTGTAAGATCATTGTTTTCTTTTTAATATAGTTATTAAGGGCATTAGAGTCTTACATTTTTGGCTAGGTACCACTCCATCAAATATCTCAGAAATTCTTGACAAAAAATCCAAAATGAGGACTGTTGGCAATTATTTCAATCCGCCAATGTAGAAGAAAGTAATTTGTCCACTTCTATAAATGTAGTTCAAAACCACCAGAAATCCAACAAATTCTGTGCTGATATGAGAACTATATATGAATTTGAATTGATACACTGTGTGCTCGTATTAGAGTTGTCAAGATAATTAGTTAGATTCAACAAACTCATTCAACACTGTAATATGACAAAAGAAAATAATGAAAACCCTAATAAAGTGAATAAAATTTTAAAATTTTCCAAACCCTCTTTTTATTTATATACACTCAAAAAGTCATAAAATCGGGACTTATATATATTTGCAGGGGAATGGGTGACGGAGTGGCCAATTAGGGATGCTAGCAAAGAGGATTACCAAAACTATGCAAAAGCACAGCTTCAAGTGTTTGGGAGGGCAACCTTTGGATGGGCATATTGGTGTCTCAAAAATGTCAACAACCATTGGAGTTTGGAGTGGAACATCAACAATGGATACATCAACCTTTGAAGTGAATTAACACATTTATATGTATTTACTCAAACAAGATTGATTATGCTAAAATAATTAAACCACCAAGAATGTGGTCTTATTGCTAAGGCTTAATTTGCCAACAAATAATTTGAATACTCTCAAATTATCATCAGAGATAATAACAAAAATCTTGGATGGATATTAAAACTACTTATGCTTAACATTAGGTTTCAATGAAGTATCAGAGTTTGGAAAAGCCAAGGACTCTTGCTCTGAGGCACGATATGGTGACATGTAACTTTTTTTCGTAAACATGTTCCATATGGATTAATTATCAAATCATTTCTCATTTTAATAATGTTGGACAACTTTCATCTCACCAGTTAATTTTTTAAGTGAGTTAGGCTATATATATACTTTATAACAGGGTATAGACCTATCTCATATTGATAAATTACCAAATCATGAACTACTTTAATTATGTCGAACAAACCTTATTTTATTAGCTAGTTTTTTAGGTGAGTTAGACCGAATGCATATTTAATATTTTATTTTTAGGAAAAATTACGTCTGACTACCCTGCTAGATAGAGAAATTACAACGTAGTCCATCTTTATTCAAAAATTACAATTTAGTCCCTGAATGTTATGAACCGTTTGTGATCCCTCTATTCCGTTAAAATTTCGTTAGGGTTGGATCTATCATTCCATTAATCTAATGAATAAAATAACAAATTCATCTCTGTAATATAAACATTCCAACAAAACGGTCCATAGGTATTACGTATATAACAATGTAGTCCTTGGGGACTTAACGGAACCCTAACGGAATAGAGGGACCACAAACGGCTCATAACATTTAGGGACTAAATTGTAATTTTCAGATAAAAATGGATTACATTGTAATTACCCTATTTAGCAGGATAGTTAAATGTAATTTTTCCTTATTTTTATTTGTTTGGTTGCAAGGGACTTTAATATTCTTATTTATCATAAAAGATTTATGGATATGGATGATTTTCGATATGATTTTCAGAAAAAAAATATATATATATTGAATGCGAAAAGACAAAAATTGTACTTCTTTTAAAAAAACAACCTACCCTCTTTATTATCTCCGTTTTTCAACTTCTTATTTTAATTTTTAAATATTTCAAATTGACATAAATACTTTATAAAATTTTCATATTTTCATCTCGATTATTTAGATATTAACACATTAATCATTTTTTTATTGAAAATTGTTAATTATTCGTCGGAAATGAAATACGTGCTAACACCTAAATGGTTGAAATAAGAATTAAATTTTTACATATTATATTGGCCTAATCTCAGACACCCTCTGTCATTTAGGGCTTAGTGTGTTGTTCCCCTAACCTTTGAATCAGTTTGACTACCCCCTACCTTTTAAAAGATGTCACACTTAAATGCTTTAACAAAGTAGATATGTACAAAACAGATTTTAAATGTGTTGATTTTATATATCAAATTGAAGCTCTCGAAGTAAGAAACACAACAAAGGTCTCGAAATCAAATCCAACAACCGACGAAGCACAAATAACAAAGTTTTGTAGTGGCTTTCGATTGCTAATAAGGTCGGCTGGGATATGGGGCTATGGACTTTGTTTGTCTTGGGTAGACGAACATGATGGTGGTGGTTTTAAAACTTAGGTTGCCGTGACTGATACGATATCAACGGTCAAAATTTTTAAAGAAGGGTTAAGTGTGATATTTTTTAAAGGTTAGGGGGCAACTGCACTTATTCAAAAATTAAAGGACAAAGTGCACTTAAAATTGAAGAATGAGGATTGTCCGAAATTAGCCCTAATATATATGATAATTTAAAATATTTGAAAGTTGGAATAAAAATTAAAAAACAGACATAATTATATATATATATATATATATATATATATTATAAAAGTGCGAATTGGGATTTTTGGTTTCTTGAAACTTTGAGATATGCAAAAATACCCTTATAATAAATATATTAATAATTTTTATAAGGGATAATTACGTAAATTCATGTTATAAATTATTAATATAAAAATATTAAAAAATTACTTATTGTCTTAAAATAGAACTCTTCATATAAAAGAATTAATACTGTTTAATTGATTAAAAATATGTATAATTCAATAAGGATTCTTTTAATATTAATACATTGATTATTTGTATTTAAATTCAATAATATAAAATGTCAAATTAGCCTACAATTTTAAAATGTTTAGGGGCGATTGATAGGCCGGATTAGGGCCTTTTGGCTCAGTTAATATGGTCTAATTTCATGTTTGATATAATAGATTAAATATGGACGACCCGACAAAGTTAATCTAGGATCCGG
>JBBMKE010056771.1:0-18170 GCA_037834125.1 Lippia alba | reverse complement strand
ATTTGGGCTCACTAATCGCACCTCATACTTGTCTCCTTGCATCCGAAGCACATAATCCACCACAGTCCATATTCTTCCTTTCATATGTCCAAACCTGTTAGGAAATCTGGAATATGGAGTCAGCATGTACGCATGAAGTCAGACAGCTAGACACGGGAAATTCCTGTCCTTAAAGTTTTCATTGTCCCTACTTCTGGGAAGTGTGCTTCAGGTTGCAGGCAATGCACTTCCAGGATATATGTCAAGCCTTTAGGGTGTGATTTATTGGAGAAAGCACTTCAATAAGAAATCGGATGAGTATATGTTGTAACCTTTTTAGAATGAGGGAATGAGCTATATATAGCTCTCAAGTGTCGGCCAAAACTCAAGAGAATTTGAATGAGTCAATTTCAGGAGTTAATGACCTGAAATTACACCCTATAAATGCCCACTATCTGGCGGTTACACTCTCTAACGTACCTGACATTTGAATCAGATACGGATGTATCTGGACATTTATCTCTTGTCTCATTTGGGCTGAATTTGGACTAACCATGACCCAAAAGGAAAGGCTTTGGACTCGGAGGCAAGGCTCCTTGCACAATCAAACACCACATTCACCCGAGCCCGGCCTACAGCCTAGGACCAGCATCAGCACCTACACCAGGACCGTGCCCGTGCACAAGCAGTGCACGTGTGAGCCCATCAGTCCACTCTCACATTTAATGATTTAATAACACTCTTAGTATCTTAGTTAATATAGCTGACCATACTATGTTATAAAATTCAATGTGGGACAAGATTAGTTTCCAAACACCTTTTTATATGCCTTTGTTATTCCCAATAATTCTACGTCAATTAATTGAGAATTAAGTTAAGGCATATTTCCAACAAAACCACCATAAATGTTATCCTGGTAAAACACGCCTTTCCACAACCAAAGTAGAATAAAGAAAGGGGTAATTTCAAATCACTCTCCTCTACTGTTCACATTTTTATTTTACTCCCCAGAAAATTATGCTTCATTAAAGGATATAGATACTATATTATGTGAAAATTATACTACATATTTGGAGAGTTAGAATATATTCATTGTAACACCCTGTGTTTCCGGGTCGACAGGTAAACGTGTGGTTTATTTGTTATTCTTGTTTTTGCATGAAACGTGGACTTAATTACGCAATTTAAATTATTTTGGGGTTTTCATGCATTAGAATTTTGGACTCAATTGTTCTAATTTTAAAAGTTTTGGGGTTATTTTGTAATTATGACCTACTTGAGTCCTTAAGATGCATCTTGAGCTCGGGAACTCGTATTAGAGTTCCGACACCTATGTTGAGTTCCTTTCAACGAATGGGACTCAATGAACTTAACCCCATATTTTTTTGGCCTCGTTTAGACCCTCGTTTACCCTAATTACGCCCTACGTACATTAAACACACCTAAGGCCTAGAGTGGGACCCAAGCCCACACCTTAATCTTGACTTATTGTCCCCTTTTATACAAAAATATCACTCTCTCTCCCTCATTTCCCCTGAAAATCGATCAGCCCTTCAAGAGAGGAGAGAAGAAGAGCTTCCAAGTTCCAAACCTCCATTGAAGCCCTCCAAGCTCAAGACCCTTCATCATCTTTGCATATCTCTTTAAGGTAGCTTCATTTTTGTTTTCCTTGCACTCTTGTGATCACTTTCATCATCATATTTCATGGATTGATTGGAGATATTGTTGGAATTGCATATGGGGTAAATAGTAAGGGTTTGATGGGTTTCTTGGCTTGATGCATTTCCATGACTCTTGTTGGCATTTAATGCATGTTTGGAGTTCCTTGATGCTTTTCCTTGAGTTATTTATGTGTGGCTTGGTAGTTGCTTGGGGAGATATATGCCATAAATGCATGAGTGGGTTTGTGAAGGGAAGCATGAGAACTTGAATTCTTGATCAATATGTTGCATATATGTGCCCTTTTGATGAATCCTAGCATGAAAGCTGAGTTTAGCATGAGTTTTCCCTTGAATCCTTGCATCCCCTTCATCCCATCTCTTGCATACAAGTAGTATTATGTGTTAGGAGGTTTTTTTGGTTGTTGTGCTGTTGAGATTATGCCTAATTGTTACATTTGTTGTGTTTTATTGGCCCTAATATGACATATAAGTGTTATATGATCATTCAGAAGTTTTAATCAGATATGTTGTTGTTGCCATTAGAGGGGTGAAATAGTTACTTAGTGGTCATGTTCTTTGAACCCCAACTTTCGAACGCTTCTAGAATGTTCCATGGCCCGGAAAACCTTTTGAACTATTTTGTCCCATGGCTGTGGAACATAGGGGACAGACATTCTATTCTGGTCCCCACAGCCAGGGAACTTCATAACTAATTTATTCCCAGTCATTGGGACTTTACGGTGATACTTTCTATCAATGTCCCATGATCGTGGGATGTCGTCTTTATTTTTCTTCCTAGGTCGTGACCATACTTTCCTTCATGCTTGTTTTAACTTTAACTTTAACTTCGTATTTGTATTTTTTTTTTCGTTTGTTCCTAATTTGTCATACTATATTTGTATGTATGTGAATGATCTTGTATGCTATCGTGTGATTCCAATTGCATATCAAAGGTGCTCGAATGTTCTTTTATATCATATCACGCATCATAATATCGTAAATTACGATCACTGCACACATACCTGCGTTCAACCTATTTATAAGTATCATCCTGCACCTTTTGGTTCATATTTGAGTTTAAGTCATATGTCATGTGTTCATTTTGTACAGAGGCATTCCAAAATTCTATCTATCTTTTTATATTTTATTTTTATACTCACATCTATCTCTTAATTTTTTTTTCTTTTACACCTCTTTGATATATAATCTCATATATTTTCTCTTTATCCTTAGTTGTATTAAGTGATATCATTTTTATCATAAATAAATAATAAAAAAAATTTAATAATAAAAGTATACATTTATATCGAACGTGATAAATATTTATCCTTGTATTAGTAATTTTACTTTTAAATATATAAATAATTTATAGTATAACCTATAATTAATATATTAATTTAAGAAAGAATCTTTATTATGATATTTTATATATTTTCTATAAATTAGAGGAGCTTTACTTCTTATTAACGAATTCTATTTTTACTCAAATAAGTATTTTGAAATTTTTTTAAATAAAGTAATAATAATTGATATGAATATACCAAATCACCCTCAAGTTTAATATTGTTAAAAGTATTATGGTGAGGAAATACAATTTGTATGTGTATTCTTGTATTTATGAGAATTGATAATACGACAGTGTTTTTAAATGAGTTGTGAATAGTTTTTCTTCTCCAAAACATACGAGACTACAAAATATTAGTTTAGTAGAGACAGTTAGAATAATATTAGGATAATTAGAATAGTAAAAAATGAGGATTTATTAGTTTAGTAGAGATAATTAGAATAATATTAGGATTAATTTATTCAAAAGTTTATAGAATTATAAATATAGGGTTTTATAATTAAAGAAAGGCTTATACAAAATATTTATGCATCAACTTTGTAATTTATAAAAGTACTCTTAATTGTGTTTTATTGAAAGTCCTACCATGAGGGTATTTCAAATGATCATAAATAAAAAACTCAACTCGTACTTTTACGATAAATAAAATAGAATAAATAATAATAATAATAATAATAATAATAATAATATAATAATAATAAAAATAGGTCAGGACACTTGATATTTTATTTTTAGCGTGAAATCATCCTTCTAATAGGAGTGTTTTTAGTATTACAAATTCCATTAAGAATGTTTTGAAAAAAAAAATAAAATATTAAGAGTGTTATACCCCGAAAGTGGGGCCTTATGGGGAAGGTCCCAGCTCAATAGGGATAGCAGACCCACCACTTCAAGCGCACCTCTGTATCGATCGAATCACTCTAAGGATCTAGTCATTAGAACCGGTGAACCATGCGAGTTGATTAGATGCGTGGGGCAGAGGGCTCGTAGTACCCATTTTTTCTTGATCGATTCTTTTCTTTGCTTGGGTAGTGAATCACCTACTCAAAAAAAGGGGCAGGCCTGCACACCTTATTTGAGACTACTAAGGGGACTCTTTCATGTTGGAAGGGGAGAAGGGGCCTAAGCACGGCAGATACCATCCACTTGAGTGGCAAAGGTAATTGGTTAGGTTTACTTTCTTTTCTAGGCCCGTTCGTTTGTGTAATGTTTCGGATCCTCCAAGCTTTTTTTTCCAAGCATAGCAATATTTAACGGTTAAGAGCAACCATAAACCCAAACACCCCACCTTCTTACTCTGATATAACTACTTCCACGAGACCCAAATCTCCAAATTGGGATGTCTGTAAATGTTATTATCCCTCTTTCTATATGTATTGATAAAAGAAAATGTATACACCTTAAATGTGATGAAATTTTGACAATCGGATGCATAGGCGGAGGAGCCTACACCCGGTGCATGAAAGAATCTTCCTCACTGATATGGCTGAACTCTAATCCTCATAACTATGTGAGACAATCTAAATATTGAAATGCCATCACAAGCAATTAGGAAATAACACAACATATCCCATCACAACAAAATGTAATTTTCATAACAAAATAAATTGCTATAAGATAGATCTCATCAAGGAGAAACAAGCGAGATCATCTTAGTGTATTGGCACTTCCTTTTTCCAAGCATAGAATCACTTAAATCAATATGCACTTCTTCAGGTGCATTCTAGGTCTACTTTCCCAAAATGCGGAACCTACTAACCGAAGGTTTCTATTTCTACAATGTTGTCCCGTAAGTATATTCAGCATCAATTCCAATACAAAGACCGGCACCAAATTTGGCCAGAATGGTTTAAGTTGTGACAGTTCAGTCTAGCTTATCTTCTCAGCTTAGAAGAAGACAATTGATGCCTGTTTCTAGCTGAAATAGACAAAAGAGCTCCAAAACCCACCACCATTCCAACCCCAATAATCAAAGAAGGTAAATGAATAACTGATTGGTTTTTCTTCTGCATAATATCCCACTGGAGATTCACATCATCAGGGTGAAACAAACTCAAGTGAACTGCCAGTGTCATTCTCAGGTCAGAATCACCTTTCATACGGAGAACTTTCAAACATACGGGGCAAGAAACCTGTGAAATCTCTTTGTCTTCTGCTGTACTTACTCTTCCAGCTACTGCTATAGCTTTGTCCCTCAAACATGTTCTATCAGGTGGAGAGGACTGCTGAAAAATGGGATCCATATAAGTGAATATAGCATCACAGCGGACATCATTGAGCCTTTAAATCAAATAAAGGAATTATCACGAAAGAGAATGTAGCATACCCTCATAAAATTGCAAAACTGCAACCACTTTGCTCTCAGAAAATTTCTCATTTTCCTTTAAATCTATTTTTGACCTGCCAAGAATGGTAAACTAATAAATCATACCAGAGAATATATACTCGACAAGTAAATCCAAGATTTGAAACTCAGGGGCCAACGATAACTTGATTATTACTCTAATAACCAACAAGTTGCTAGAATCCAAATCTAAATAGAGAAACTAAAAAATACTAAGTCGTTACGAAACAGGCTCAGATTCGTGAAAACATATTGAAGTCCAGGTACTCCCTACAACATTGTCGAGCCTATACTTCAGGTTCTCCTTTGCACCAAACAGATATTGCAAAATGACAAAAGGTATGATATTATACAACAATCAACCCACAAAAAGAATAATTATCAACTATCGATTGAACAATTATTCAAACCAAATAAGCAACTAATTGTAATGTGAATAACCACCATGAGTTCAATCCATGCTGCAACTCATAAAAGCCTAAACAAACAAAATTACCCACTTCAACACAGCAATATCACTTTACCTACCAATACAAATTCTTACAACACTTGAACCAATTATTCCCAGATTCGCTGATTATCGATCTTCTCACCACTAAAATTCAAATTCAAACCCCATCACACTGCTTCCAATCAAGAAAATCAACTCAATCACACACCATGGAAAAATGCATCGAACACCCAATTAATAAAACCAAAAACAGAACACGCACAAGGGCAAGCAGACAAAAGGACTAACAAGCTTTCATATGCAACCCATCACATATAACCATAGAATTACCCTTTCACAAGATTTGATTCGGAAGAATATGGATGACCGTAAATGTGTACCTTGAGACGCTTCGCTGAGGAAAAGTTGGCGAGAGAGAAGACCAAAAGCAGCGCAGCCAGCAAAAGTGAAAAAGAAAAAGAGAGAGAGGTTTTCAAATAAAGAAGAGCCAGGGCAGTAAGGCAAGATTTTTTAATGGAAACCCGCCAACGCCTCCACACGGGCATTGGGTTTCTGGTGCGAATGATGTGTATGGAGCTCTCTTTCCTTCACTCAAATAGGTCATTGCTTAGTTCTGAGCCAAGAAACATATAGCACAAATAGGTCATTGCTTCGTCGGGCGGGGTGTAGGGCCTTAGAATTGGGGATCAACCTTCTGGGATAAGGTCTTTTTTTTTTTTTTTTTAAACACACGCACACACAAGATCCGAACGCCCTTAGAAAAGAATTCATTTACCGCATGAACCAACCCTGTTGGCTGGGACAAGGTCATTGTATGAGCAGGAGTCGGGAATTAGATAATAGTCTTTTAGTTTTTTTAAGTAAATATTGTGTTTAGTTTCTAAAATTTTTCTAAAGTTTTAATAATAAATAAATTCCAATATTACTAATTTATTTTAAATTAGGGTTAATTTTTTTTTATTTCAACGTTTGGGGTGTTTTGCATTTTAGTACCCAACCTTTGAATTTTTATATTTTAGTACCCAGTCTTTGAATTTCGTTGCACTTAAGTGCTTAATATCAGACGTATTATTTTCTTATTGGTTGGTTGAATCCTCGTGTTATTTTTTTATTAGTATCAGACGTGTCATTTTCTTATTTGTCGGTTAGGTACATGTGTTATTTTCTTATTGGTCGGGGGCACTTAAGTGCAACGAAATTCAAAGATTGGGTATTAAAGTGTAAAAATTCAAAGGTTGAGTACTAAAGTAAAAAACAGTCCAAACGTTGGTATGTAAAAAAAATTAACCCTTTAAATTAATCCTTCAATAACTTTTTTATTGAAATGTGGTCGGAATAAATTTCAATAATTCATCTTAAATTGTGTTACCAAGACAAGGATACTCTTATTAATCGTATAATTGACACATACGAAATTTATTCCGGTCTAATTCTTATCAGAAAAGTTATTAAGGGATGGATTTATGGAAACATAAGGAAATAAATTAAAGTGATATAAATTAAAATTTTGAGGGACTAAATATAATATTCTTTTTTTTTCATATCATAATTATTTTATTCTCCAACGTTAAAGAATGTTTTGATTTTTCTTTTCATATTGCATTATTTCATTCTCCTAATCTTAAATATCACGTGTTATATAAATAAAATAGAAGATGATGCAAAAATAAAAGTGAAGATTCAATTATAAATAAATATTATTTTATCCTATTATGCCATATTGTGTCGGATACTGTATCCGATATTTATTACGTGCGAAATTTAAAAAAAAAATATGTCTACATATTCATATCGTATTTACATTACTATATCCCTATTCAAGCATCATACCTCATAACAAATTTTTATCAATTTTTTATCGATTGGCCGTAAATTAAATATATTTAACCCACTTTTACAAGTAGTGAATTTTTTTTTCTCTTTGCTTTTTTCAATTTTCATTTTATAAAATTTTCATTTTTTTGTAAAAAAAAAACCGTGATTTTACGGTATTTTTACCCCCTACTACAAATAATTGTTCCGTCACTGATTCTAGTGATTATTGGCGGACAAATGACCTTCACCTATTGTCTAGCTCCATCATATTAATGAGAACATACATACAACGTCACGGAATTGTGGAAAATTACTTCTTCGTGTTCTCTCATTCACGTAATCCATACCAGTAAGTCTCCATTTTCATATGAACTTATTAAAGAAATTGGCAAATAAAAAAGGTAACTATCCTTTTTTGTTTTTTCCCGATCAACAGCTTGGAAGGAATTCTAGACCAACTCCACAGAAAGTAAATCTGAAACAAATATAGGAAAATTAGAAGAATTAATACAATTCCAAGTTATATTCCTAACTAGTTAACTTGTGAGTCACTCTATTGACATCACAACGAATAACCGAAAATTTGACCCCACAAATGAGGAGCAAATAGCACGAATTTCCGTTGTAAATGTTTCTGAAAAAGAAAGGTCCTCATTCATGCTTCAAATCTGAGTGATCACATTTTCCCTTCCAAGATGACCATCTTCCAACCAAAAAATCACGACTTAAAAGAACCGCAAAAAAGATAGCTAACGCCTCCACTACAAGAGCATTGACCTCCTTGAATACAACACCATCAAAATTGAGCTTGATCCAGCACTTTTCTTATTTTTCTCAACGAACAACGGCGCCAGAAGCATCAAGTCTTCCGCTGCTTTCTGGGAATAAGATTGCGAGTTTGATCTTTCTTAGTTGGAATTTTTTTAAATTTCGTTGCTTTTCTTATTCTGTTTTTCCAACAGTCACTTGGCCTGGTACTCCTGTACCACGTAACGGTCGTTACCCACTTTGGTAAAGGGTGAGACTAATGGCCGTTAGTCCCCCTGTTCCTCCCGTTTGTGAGTTTTCGGCATTTCTTTGCTCGTTTCTCTCTTTTCTCTCCCCGATCTTGATCCCAATGAGTTGTATGCTTGTTTATATGTATGATATGATGTTCTATGACTTGTTAATACTTGAATTTGGTATGCTTATGCTTAAACAATGTGTTATGAGTGTTGTGTTAAGTTTGTGGACTTTTTGGACGTGAAACGTGCAGTATATGATCTAATGCATGTGCGTTATATGCTCTCTTATGTACATGAATAATTTCATATGTGGTTTGTTTGATGCCTTGAATGCGATTTCTTTGCTCCTTATGTGAATTATATGCATTGCTAGCATGTTATAAGATGTCTTATGTTCATTATATAAAATTTGTGAACGTGTTTAACGCGGAATATGTGAATTGTGCTTCAATGTGATACAATATGACTTAAGGTGACCTAGATGCTACTTTGTTGCATTCCGTATGCATCATTTACATTCATATACATAAGTCGAGCGTCTAATTGATTCAATTGAGTCTAAGTGTGCCTTTCGTTCTTTGTTTTGTTCTTAGGTTCGTTCGGTTGTTGAGGAGGTGGTTCCTTTTGTCCGGTTTGGTCGAGGTTTTGTTCTTTTAGTTATTACGACGTACAACCCTAAATGTGATTTAAGCCCCATGCGACCTATGTATATGTATGTATTTAGATATGTGTTTGATATGTATTTTGTGGGAATTGAACCGTTTGTTATGAAACATTTGAAAAACGCTTTTATGTATACTTAAGCTATTTTCGTTTGTTTGTTTTGAAAAGGGTTGGTGTGTGTGGGGGGGGGGTGGAGTTCTAGCAAGCATTTTGCGAAAACTATGCTTTATGAGTTATATGTGGGGCCCAGGAGATTGGCACAAAAGAGTCCCGGTAAGGCTGCGGGCCATCGGGTAACTCCCTAGTATGGTCTCCAACTTAAAGGATCAACCTGGAACCCACTAGGAGGCTTGGTGGGGGATGGAATCCTCGGGTATGAGCGTCATGAAATTCAAGGCCCATACTGTGTATGGATGGTTAGGGTTGGCCAACCTTTCCACCACCGGAGAAAAGGAAGGTATGTCTGTGTGTTTTTTATTTTCATATGCCTTTTGTTGTGAATGAAGATAGGTGGGTTTGAGGCTCGTGCTTGCCGAGTCATGTGTGTGTGAACTTGATTCGTGAAACAGGCATGGGCCCCTAATCACTAAAATTGGTAAATTTTGGCCTTTGGCCTCTCTTTCCTATATACTTAGTACCACGGGTGGAAATGCTTTGGATTGTAAAAATCATGCCCCGATTCATGAGTCCTTATAATTTTTGAGGTGCTTTGCTCTTACGTATATGTATATGTGAATGTGTTAGGCCCCTCACCAGTCTTTAGGACTAATCCCTCCTCGTTGTTTTGTTTTTTCGCTTTGTTCCTTGAGTTTGTAGGTGCAGGTCTTCTGTTTTAGCTAGGCGGCGGTTTTTATTTTGAGTTGTTCCAGTCTTGTAGGTTGAGTCCTTTTCATACTTCATTTTACTTTAATTGTAACTCTGGAAATATTTATATGATTATGAATTGAATCTTGAGTATGTATGTATGATTTAAGTTTGCCCTTGCCGGGCTTATATTTGTAATAAAAAGAGGTATGTGTGCCCAAGTTTGCATGTGGCTCAAGTGTTTAAATTTTGGTGGTCTGTGGCTATTGCATGTGTGCATGATTATATGTTGATCCTGTGTGCTTCCACCTTTTGTTTTTACTTTGTTGCGCGTTCTGAATTAGGGTCTAGACCGCCTAGTCTATGTGATTTTGTTTGTCTCTTGTTCGCTGTAGTTTGATGCGTGTGCGGAGTCTTTATTTCGTTACACGTGTCGGGCTATGATACGGGAGATGTAATGCTCTACGCTCCGAGATGCTACAATTACATTGTAGCACTACAAAATGTAATATCAATACCGTAAAGTTTAAGGGCAAACAACAAAAATACAGCCTTTCACAACAACAGACCAAATATCCGCCATTCTCAGGTACATTAGAATTAGTGAATTAAGAACAAAACTAACAGAAGCATGTTTCAGCTTCAATGCAAGCGCATGAATTTGCTGCCCAAGATGTAAGTCCTTACGGGCAGAGCAAGAGCTCAGAGCACTGACAAAACCAAATTCATTGGGCTTGAAATACAATTGCATTTGACTGAAAAAGAAGAAATGACAAATGGGGCCTATGTGATTGGTCATAACCTGATATCGTGACAGTCCACGAAACCAAATTTATTTGTGACATTTCGTCGAACAACTTTCAGACGGAATCAAGACAACCACATTTCTCATAAAAATTTAGAATGTGGTTGCTCGTGAGAATATCAACTTGAGCGCCTGTTTTGATCGCAAGCCCTTGCAGTGTAATCGCATGTTTGAAGGCCCTTGTTTTAGCGCAATGATGGACAAAAGAACAAAAATTTTCAAGCATAATTCTTCAGACGAAAACATCAGAGACCACGAAATCCGATGTGGGAGAACTAGGCGTACTTTGTCCATTGAAAATAAATATTGGAACTAAAATCATGCAAGAAGCCATTTGTTAAGATTCTAAAGGCGCGATCGCCCGTAACTTTCTGCCTGTCGAGGAAAAAAAGTTGAAACTTTTGGGAGAAAACCATGTATCAGGCGTCCTCGTCCATATCATTGGCGGCGGCGTTCTCCAGGGTGGAAAACCCTTCAACGACAGAAAGGGTTCAGCAGCGGAAACCCCTCAACGGCGAAAATCCCTGGCCTTTATCACTCGTTTGTTAGAAAATCCACTCACCGTTGGCACCCCTCAACGCCGTCGGAAACCATCTCACCGTGTTGTACATCATTTTTTGGCCAAAAAAACCCTCACCGGCGTTCGCTGCTTTTGATTTCACAAAATGAAATGGGAGGAATGGTTGTTGATTATGTTCTAGCAACATTTTGGTAAAATCACACCAAATAGATAATGAAGTAAAATTAGGAGATTAAACTAGGGAATTAGTATGGTTAAATTCTACATGGGGAGCTATGTAAAATCTAAACCCCCCATTGGGGAGTTTCAGCTTACTGCCTTTTATGTAAAATAAAATATAATGTGTATGAATAAATTATTAGAAATCTATTACGTGAAATAAAATATTATTTTTATGAATAAATTATAAAAAATAATACAAAATTTTTACATGTTTAGTGTATGTTTATTTTTGTGTAAAATTATGTTATCTAATGATTAATTTAGAAAAACAAAATACATGTTACATACAATAATTATGTATAAATTATAAATATTATTTTGTAAGATAATTTAAACACAAAAATATACATAATAGTTCTTCAAATTTATAAATACTAACAAAACGAGCACTTAACATTTAATATATAACAAAATAATCTGTGAGGTATTTTCAACAAAGAAAAAATAGTAGTATACCTATTTTGAGAATATTTTTTTTAAAAATAACGGACCCTAACAGACTAGAGGGCCTCAAATGAAACATAATGGTGAAGGATTAATATGTAATTTTTCAAATAAGAGTCTGCATTGCGATTTCGCCGATTACGAGGATGGTCAGATGTAACTCGCCATTTATTTATTTATTAGCTAAAGTATAAGAAGGCGTTTGATAACCTTGTAGAGGTAATTTCATTTAATATAGTTCGGGCTTATTAGGTAATATTAGGTGAGTATAGGAAGACCTAATTTTACGATTGGTAACATTGATATTTCCAAATTAGGAGTTAGTGATGGTTAATATTGCGTTTGGTATATACACACAAAAGTAGTATAATTTATTAAAATTCCTAAATTACCCTAGTTAATTTATTGAATTTCCGAAATTGTCCTTTTATATGGAATGCACACATGAAAATTTCAATTAAAATTTATAATAAACTAATAAACTCATCATAGAACGTATTTCTGAAATCAATTCCTGATCCGCATCCTCTCAAGAAATGACATTATTTAGTGTAAACATAACTAATGAAATAATTTAAATCAACAAATCAATTTTACTGATAGAAAGATATATAAACCCTAAATACTATATATCATATTTAAATACTTATTCAAATTATTATAATTGGCAATTTTGACGTGTAGATATAAAATGTAATATTTATATTATATATATATATATATTGAATGTTAAATATTTAAAATGTAAGGGCAGTAAATGGAAGGAAAAGATGAACAGTGGTGTAAAAGCGTGACTTAATCTCCCCCTTTTTGGGCGATTCATTTTGAGCAAAAAAAGGTTAACAGTAGCGGGCTTCGGCAGGGCCGGAGATTAAGTCAATTAAGCCCGAATGCGTTAATGGTGGCTACCAAACATGAAATTACCTCATGTTGATCATACCTAATTGGGCCTAATTGGCCCTAGCAAACGGTTTCTTACTTTATAGAAAGTTGCCATCCAACGATGAAAAATGAATTACATATATAGTGCAAATAATAAGAAACCATACTATTATGGAATTTATTTCATATAAAATATTATTTTATACTAGGGTGAGTGGCACCACGCCGTGCCTGTCGATAATGTAGTATACCACTATATAAAATCAATGTAATCTTTGTACGGGGTACCATATTTGGAGCCATATTAAAAATTCCAGAATATAAAATTAGAAATAACATCCTAATGGAAATTATAAAATTACAGTAATACCCTTCTTCCAAAAAATCTATTTGGTAAATTATAAATTTGACTTGGTAATGCATGTAAAATTTCTAAATCTTGCATTAGCACATAGTCATCTGAGACATTACCACCAACAGCCTTTGGCACTACTTGGTCATATGATCCAATAGTGATCATTCGTGTGGATACTGGCACGGGGTATGAATTTGAGTAAGAGGATGAAAATAATATTACAATGTCACCTAGTAAAAACTACATGCATCAAGAAAATATTCCGTTTATTTGTGAGCTTATTGTCGTTGTACCTATACACTGCCTATCTATATCAATATCTAAAAATACTCTCTGTGTAATTTCCTATACACTGCCTCTCTATATCAACATCCAAAAATACTCTATGTGTAATTTCCTATACACTGTCTATCTATATCAACATCCAAAATACTCTATGTGTAATTTCCTATACACTGTCTATGTATATCAACATCCAAAAATACTATCTGTAATTTCATGGACAACTTTTGCCTTGGCAAATTCCTGGAGATAAAAAAGAAGTAAAAGAAATAAATAATCAAACTACATCATAATAAAGTGGAAAAGATGAAAATTGAGAATATAATACCTGTAATAACAAAAGGCTAAATCATATGTTTAACTGATTGTAAGGCAATACAGAAAATGATAGTTTATACCATTACAACGTCAATATGCACATATTGCTCAATCAAATATTGCATTGAGACTATCAATATCAACGGATATTGTAACTCATATTTAGTAAAGAGTCGGCCTTTTGTCAGGAATCTTTGAAGAGATATGGTACATACACAAAATACTTCAATTTCACCAACCAAACAAAGACAATCCAATCCTTGATGCAAAGTACTTCAGTTTCATCAACAGGCAAGTGATTGACTGAATGTGTACGAATGAAATCAATTTTTCTTTATAATTTAACAAAGTACAGTTTACATATTGCTACCTTTATTCAACCCAAATTCCCAACAAAATATATAAAATTACTAAGAAATTTTAAAACTGCGCACATAACTAAAAAGCCAACCTTTTCTCAAAGAATCTTTGAAGAGATATGGTACATACACAAAATACTTCAGTTTCATCAACCAAACAAGACAAACTTAGCAAAATAATTCAGTTTCTTCAACAGACAAGAGATTCAGAGAATGTGGAGGAATGATGCCACTATTTCTTTATAATTTAACAAAGTATTCTTCACGTATTGCCTCTTTTATTCAGCCGAAATTCCCAACTAAATATATATAATTATGAACAAAGTTTAAAACTGTTGACATAGTCCATGTGCTAATCCGTATCTTTTAAAGACTCAACCTTTTCTCCAGAATCTTTGAAGAAATACGGTTTCATACAAAGGAAATGCAATGTAATGACAACCCACATGAGTATCATCAATCTAGAAGTCAGATTTCGAATTTCCAAATAATTCCAGAATTTCGAGCCCTTAGGTTAGTGAGTTAGTAAAGTGAAAGAAAGGAAAACCAACTTCTCAACATGAAAACATTCCTTAATATAACATCTCAAATTCATGTAAAACAAACAAGTTCGAAACAAAAAATTTCATTAAAAAAACGAAATAAACTTTTTGGAACAAACAATGGTTGGCAAACAAAGTGGAACTTTGATTATGTACTAATTAGAAAACTATATGTAGGAAATCATTGATCACCCTTTGTTCCTAAACAACTGTGTGTAACCATCCAAATAAGAAGCATCTAAATTATTCTTGCAGACAGATCAGACAGTTGTTGATGTTTTTAGTAAAATGATATAAAAGTACAAATACAGTTTGAAAAGTAAGGATGATCGAGGATATGAATGAGGCCTTAATACAGCGGTATGAAGGGAAAAATGAGAAATAGAATGAATATATTAATAAATTACATGAAGAATGTGTATAAGTAAACATACTGGATTATTAACTATGAAAAATAAGAGAAAGATGTAAATAACAAAAATTTTAAATGGGAAAAAGGCACATGTAATACAATTTTCATATATAAAAACGGAAAAATAAAAAAATATAAATATGTTGTAACGACGCTGCAGTACCACAAAGTAGTCTCGGTAGAAACCTAAATCACACGAACAACTGTATACAGTCAATGTAAACTAATATTAGAACAAGAAACGTATGGTTTTGGTTGATAAATAAAGATATTAGAAAGCGCAAACACAATGAGAAATAATATTTACACGGCTAAAAACCAAGGTAATACAAATGGCTCACATGTTTCAACGTTACAGACACAAAATACTTCAGTTTCATCAATCAAACAAGACAAACCTAGCAAACTACTTCAGCTTCATGACCAGGCAAGAGATTCACAGAATGTGTAGAAATGAAGTCAATTTTTCTTTATAATTTGACAAAGTACTCTTTACGTATTGCGTCTTGTATTCAGCCTAAATTCCCAACAAAATATATATAATTACCAGAAAATTTTAAAACTGCTCACATATTCCATATCTTAACTCATATCTTGTAAAGAGTTGGAACACAAAATATTGACATAAAAAACATACAAAATTTAACGAAGAAAGGCAACCAAGAAAATGAACAAATAAACAGTTTGGCCATGCCTTGAAATTTTCTCTTGCCCCTCTCTTTTTCTTCTATTATTTTTCCTCCGTAATGTGTAACGTGTACTTGGGAATTTAAGAGATTCACACCACCTATAATGAGGTTGAAGGTTACTATAAACTATAGAAGGTTTGTTTTAAATTGAAGATGTTCACTCCTAATTCCCTCTGTTTACTCTTTCTCTGATACATTAAATCGTAGCTGCTCACACATGAGAAATTGACATGAAATTCATTTTAGAAGAAATTTTTTTACGTGTCGACATGCAACCAAAGAAAATACTATACATACCTTTTTAAAAAGTCTGAATAAATAAATATATTACTGCATCAAATTCTGAAGTTACCAAAATTCATCGGGTGCAAGAATCTGGGACGAAATTCATGATAGGATAGTATAGAAAAGGCATTTACAAGCAATTCACATGCAGAAATAATACCTTCATGGTATATTCTTGTGTAATTTATGTGCATACAATGCTAGGACACTAAGTGAATGTAAAATTACAAAATTAATAGAGGCAGCAAAATATATCCAATCTGAGCATATACCTGAATTGTGGATACTACGGACAAAAATTATAAGAATGACAAACAAGTAGCGGAACAAACCTATCCTTAGAACCTAGAATTAAAGGAATGCTCAGATTTCTTATGAATTAATTTGAAATATAACTCATGGTCCCTAAATTGAAATTTAAGTAGTGTTTGAAGCTTAAGAAAAAGAGAATTTGGAACTATTATCTGAAAATGGATTGATTTTGATTTGTGTAGTCAATTTATGACAATCAATGATCCAGAAATTCCACATTATAACATGGAAAATCGCCAGTAAATATCAATCACCCTTCAGACAAAAGCAAAACAACATCTAAACACAACTACGACAACAGAAACCAAAAGGAAACATTAGCTGATTTTTCTGTTCCTTTTTGTTGACTAAGGATTATGCCTACCCTAGAGAGCATTCCAATTTTTGCGTGAGTTACAACAATTGGTGAATGAGAGTGTGCAAGAAAATCCCCATTCACAAATCAAAGATTTTTTTACAGTGCCCCTAATCAGCAAATACGAACAGAAAAAAATATAAACATAATCTCTTTAAAACATTAAACTTTCTATTAAATCCTGTCGAATCTTGAGTACCATGTAATTGCCAAAATACATGTACCAACACAAACCAATTCTATGAGAAACCCAATCGATACTTTGTAGCAGAGAACAGAAATCATGTAAAAATCATGAAAGTACCACTAAATTTACTGATTATCAACTCTCGAACTGCAATAGGAAGGAAGGAGGACCTGTCAAGGTGTTCGCGTGAGCAGAGCTACCTGAGGATAACACGTCGCGACTGGTGTTGGTGTAGACCGTCGGTGCGGGGAGACCCCGGCTACATGAAGAACGCCACTAGAAGAATAAAATTCAATAAATATCATATTTAATTTGTAAAAAGTGTCTTGTAGCCGCCTTTAAAAGAAAAAGATATTCGGTAGTTTAAGAGTCTTAAAAGTTGAGAACTTTCTCTCAAACTCTCCCTCTCTCTCAAACTCTCCCAAATCCCTAATTTACATAATTTAAAATTAAAGTTTCGATTCGACGGTGAAGAATAATATGTTCCACCTACAGATTTTCAAATTTGATACAGTTTGTATTTTTTCTTTAGATTATGTTATATTTCAAGTTTTTTATCTCTTCTGTATGAAAGTTTTGTCCCTTCCGTATGGAAGTTTAGTCTTTATGTTCTTTGTTATTGTTTTCTGTGATTCTCCGAGGGAATTTTTTTGAGTCTTTATGTTCTTTGTTATTGTTTTCTGTGATTCTCCGAGGGAATTTGTTTGCCGAGTTATCTGCTGTAGGCCAAAGTATTCTTTTCAATCCGGAGAAAAGGCGGCTACGGAATTTCATCCAGATCGGATCTTCAAGGAGTCGTTTTCTTTTATTAAATGTGATGCTAATATAATAGATCACAAATATCTGTTGGAATTGCGGCTTCGGCCTGTATTAATTTTTCTGTTATTCCTTGTAATTTTATTATTGTTATTGTTCCTCTTGAATGTTGATGTTCAATAATATTTCCCTTTAAAAGTTTGTGTTTGCAAAAATAAAAGAAAAAGATATTAAATCACATATTAATTAAAAGGTAGAAATCACATACAGCCGTGAGATGGTTTGTAATTGTGAGCGTGGTTGTAAAATCACAATATTCGCTCTTATATATATTGTTTAAATAAAAATATGTTGAAAATCTACAAGGTTATAGTGTTTT
>JBBMKE010056660.1:0-18178 GCA_037834125.1 Lippia alba | reverse complement strand
AAAGTATTTCATAATAATTGTAATTATTTGAATGCCCCTATAATCTTAAGTCTATATTTGATCCTCTTCCACGGTTAAATCAATTTTACACTTATAAAACCAAGAACAAACAAGATAGTAACCGAAGTTGATAACCCCAAGCACAACCAACACCCAATAAATATTATCCACTCTCCCATCATCAATATTATCCGGCAACCATTCTGTAACTCTTCTAACAATGTCCGTCACAACCGTGCTCAAGAAATACGCAATACCAATGAGCATAGCAATCATAGCAGTCGCCATACTCTTAAGACACATAGGAAATTCTCGATAATATAACCGCACTTGTCCCGGAAAATGAAATGCCTCCCCGATCCCAACTACTACTAGTTGGGGAAGCAACCACAATACTGTCATTTGATGGGCCTCTTGACGCCTCCTTTTCGACTCTACCAGTGCCGAAATAACCATACTGGCCACGGTTAACACATGGCCGAAACCTATTTGTTGCAACGGTGTAGGGTTTTGGCCGAATACCTTCCTCCACATGGGCCAAAGACAATGATCAAATAAACTAAGGCTTATTGATACGGCCAAGAATGTCATGACTAAGACGGACCCCGCGGGAACCTGAAAACGACGTCCTAGGTGGCGGTCGGTGGTTAAAGCCTGGAGAATTGTGAGACTTGCTTGAATCCCAATCGGGGTGGCTAAGAGAATGCTTGTTGACCATAGTGGGAGGATTCTAATAACACTTTTAAGATCTTCAACTTGCTGGACACTACATAGTTTCCATGGATTCGCTATGGAACCATTCGGAAGGATGTCCCCTTCAGTTTTAAGTGCTGCACGATTCAGTAACCTATATGCAAATACACCACCATTAGAGATTTCGGGCGAATTTACAACTTGAACATTGATTTGAGAATGCATATGTGTGTTAGGATACTTTAGGCCATTGGCTAGTATTTAATTAAATGGCATCTCCTCAAGTAATTAATCACCTTCGATCTCAATTTAACAACTTATTCTTTGGAATAAGATTTATGTAATTACAAGTAGTGTTTTTTTTTCCTAAAAATAAAAGTATATTATAAGTTCTTTTTAATGTAATAATAATAATTCAAAAGAATGTTGTATTAAATTAAATATTTGTTTAGACTTTAGATAATAGAAATATAATTTGGAAAGACTAATTAAAGACATGCCCTTTAATATATAGTTTTCATATCAATGTAATTAGAAAAAAAATATTTTCTACATGTGCGTGGTATATAAAATTTAAAAAAATACGAAATTACAAGCGTAATACGCTCCCTAAAAATTTTAAACTATAAAATGTTAAAAAAAAACACTTGGCTTTCCTCAAAAGATCTTATAATCTTATTTTCACAACTTATAAGTCCATTCACTCAAAATAAAATAAAAAATGAATTATATATCCACCTAAGATTTCAAATTTGTGTTTCATTTTCTATTTCATTCATCTACAAACGCCGAGTATATTAATAGATGATCGAGATTAAGAGAGATAAATAATTATAATATGAAATTTTTTTAAAAAACCTCTTAATCTTGGTCATTTATTAATACACTTGACTCGTGTAAGTAAGTGAAACAGAAGATGAAACACAAATTTAAAACAGGAGATCCCAAATCCTCTCAAACTGATCCTACTTGAAATCATGACATAAATTTAAGTTCACCAGTTATTTACCTGAAACTGTTGGTTGGTGCCTCTAAAGCCATTCCTCTAACTTCATCATTTCCATAGTAGTAATCTGCACTACTTTGGGAAGAGTTAATCCCAGTACTCTTCCTTTTCCTAAAAGCAGCAACCACCACTCGTGCAAAACCCGTGAAAGGGCTCCCATTTCCACTCTCACGACAACAATAATACCTTCTCCCAAGCAAAAACACCACGAAAGCTATTACATTTCCCACAATGCCTATGCCAAATCCCAGAGCCCAGCTAACGTTATCTTCAATATACACAATTCCTGTGGCCGATACGAAACCACAAACATACATAGACAGAAAGTACCAACTAAAGTAAGTGGCCTGGTGCTGGGGTTTAGTTAACTGCTCTGCTCCCATTGTTGCTAGGGTGAAACGTGTGCCTCCTTGCCCGATGGAGCCCAAAGTCATGGCTGTAAACAAAACTGCGTATTGGATTCTTGAAGGAGCAGTGGCAGAGTCAGAGGGCTTCAAGCCGTCTACTGTGACAGTAAGCACCAGAAGAATGAGGCCCTGCATGCAAGTTGTTTTGTTCCGAATAAGGCAGTGGTAACTGGTAAGTGCTTGAGTTTCAACACTTTGGGAAAAACACATAAAAGTTGTTTCCTAAGTTTTGGTGGAATTTTTAAGAGTGTTTTGTTCTTTCAGCCCCTATCATATACCTAATTAGCATTTTGATCCTATAATCTGAAATATCTCAATGCGAACTCTATGATTGTATTAAATTAATACTCAAAACCCTATATAGATCGCTTTAAGACATTTCAAATTATAGGATTCAAAGTGCCAATTAGGTATATCATAGGATTTTTAGTACAATAAACTCGAATTATTAGTGATGTCCTTGGTGTTTTTTTTTTTTTTTGAAAAAAAAAACCCACTTAAGGATTAATTATTCGTGTAATTTTGTAGTTCTGTTAAAATTATTCATGTTATAAAGTCTTATTAAGTCGATTAAATTCGACTTCAAATTACTTCTTTAAACCCATAATTAATGTATAATATAAAATAAGGTTTAAAGTTAAAATAAGATGTGTGTGTAATAACCAAAAAGATTGATTAAACCAATTAAAAATAAGTTACTGACCCTTTAATCAAAATACTTTTGGAAAAAATCTTCTGGAATAAAATGAACATATTTTCATTAATTTAACTTACATAGTTTTTATGCTAAGTAGAAGTATATATACATATTTCTATTCAAAAGATTCTAATGTCTGAAATGTAATATAATTAGTTTAAAATTAAACAAAATTTCAACAGAGTTATGCAATTTTTATTTTATCCACCGTAGTCAAAGAATAGATACGTAATCAATAAACTTCTTCCATTTTAGTTCAAGTAATTAAAGTCCTTTCAATAAAGAAAATTACACTTTATAATTAGTATTGAAAGGTTACTTTTTCGAAGCTATTAACTATATCTCTGCATTAAGACTAAAAACTAAAAGAGATTAGTTTACTTATAATATAAAAAAAAAATAGATTTAAGGTATTAACTTTTCATGAAAAAGATTAAAAAAAAATTTAATTTTTTGTTTAGAAATTTTTACAGTATATATTTTATTAAAGAGTTAATTACTATATTTTAAGTTGGTTTAATTCATATTCTCACATGTTATTTAATTTGTAGTAGTTGATTATTGCGCGTTTCTACTTCTTACGATTAATATTAAAATACTTAACTATTAATATAAATTAAAATAAGATTTGATTTTTGTTATATACCATAAGAGATATGAGAGAAGAGATCCAGATGACAGAGAAACATCCGAGAAATGAATCTGCAAGAATGGCTGCCACAACAGGAAGAAAGCTGGTGGTGCCAATGACCACATTGTTGATCTGTGCAGCGTCTATGCTCTTTATATTGAATTGGCTGATCAGGAATACTATCAGGTTGCTCAACCACCCGCCTCCGGCAATCGCCATTCCGGTGAAACTTGCTGCTTCCGGTACACATACAAAAGCACCAAATTCAATAATAGTACATTTACATCATCAGATCAGATTTTAAATATTTAATAATACTCCTTTCTAACAATTTAAACTTTTAAATTAGGTGGTTATTCAATATATTATCAGATTTCAAGAGAAAAAAATCTTCTAATAGAATCATCACCGTCACCCAATCAAAAAAAAAATAAAAAAATTACATGGGCAAACCAAATAAATCAGTATGCAGGTGATTAGAGGAAATGTTAGAGATGTTTAAATATTTAATAACTCTTTTGTAACAAACTAGGTTTTTAGATAAGAAGGTACTCATTCATGTGATCAAGAAAAAGACCTATTATGAAGGGGACGGTGATCATGCCGCCTCGTTGGCAGCCTCGACTGGGTGGTTGCAGTGCTACTCCCTCACCGGAGACTGAACTCTTCGCAGCAGCCATGTTATTATATTTATCATACATTTTTCTTGTGCTCTCTGAAGGTTCACTGCACTCGGATTTATAAGGTGGAGGGCAGTGTGGTGCGAAGCCTTGTACCAATTGATGACTATTAGAAACGGTGGCAAACGTGGTTACAGTAACAAATTTGTTTTTATCATGTGTTATTATAGCGACGGTGAAGTTGGAATTTGGAAATATTGATTTTTTAAACCATGATATTTGCGAAAAGGTTCAAATGCATAATATCAATGGCAGACAAAATATCCTATATTCCACTTATTATTAAAGTTTCGAATAATTAAAGTTGGTGGATTCATATAATATAATCGGACGTTAATATACCAATCCATGAAATAAATGATAGACAACCAGTAAAGGCAAAAATAAATCTTGGGCCAAATCAAATGTCTCAATATGTCGAATAAATTAAAGATTAATTGATTGTCAGTCTTTGGGTGAAGACATTAACCATAGTGATGTACTTATTGATAGTGACCATGAAGATGTTGATGTAGATATGAAGAAGGCTAGAAACAATATTCGTATGGGGGGATAACAGAATAGTGATCTTTTCCAACAAGATGCTACATCAGAACCTTCTTGTAGAAAAATGCAACACAATGGCAGGAAGATTTTTAATGAAAAAACTGACATGGATAATCCAGTTTTTGCCTTGGGGTTAGAGTTCAAAGATGTGGAGATATTTAGAAAGGCTGTGGGACAACACTCTATTATTAATGCAAGAGACATTAGGTTCACTAAAAACACTTCCAAAAAGGTGTCAGCAAGATGTAAGCATAAGAAGTGTCCCTGGAAAATTTATGGTTCATATAAGGGTGCTGAGGACACATTTGTTGTGAAAACATTAGAATCTAAGCATCAGTGTCCTAGGTCTCAAAGAGTGACTGCTGCTAATTCTAAGTGGTTTGCTGAAGAGTACAACTGCATGTTGAAGACAAACCCTACATGGCCTGTGGAATCAATGATATTAGTGGGTAAAATAAACATAAGCTAACTTTTACAAGGCATTAGATGTATAGGGCTAAGCACAAGGTTGCATTAGAGTCAATTGGTACAACTGTCAGACAATATGAATTGATTTGGAGATATGTTGCTGAGATAGTGAGGGCTGATCCTGGTTCAACAATGAAGATCAAAACAAAGGAAGTTGATGGTGAGTTGAGGTTTAAAAGATTCTATGTTGATGTGTGCTACCAAACAAGGATATTTCTCCAAGTATACAACAATTTGATGAAGCCTCTTAAAGGTCCAGATGAGTGGTCACCTTCTAAAAGGCAAGGACTTAAGCCACCAGTTAAAGAAATCTTACCAGGAAGACCAAAGAAGGATGATAGAAGAAAAACACCAAATGAGTTGGAAGAGTTGAAAAGAAAAAATAAAAAACTGAATATTTCTAGTCTTGGTTCTACAAGTGGCAAATTGGGTAGACAAGGGCTTGTCATGAACTGCAGATTGTATGGGAAACAAGGCCACAACAAGCGCAGGTGTCCTAATAATCCAAAGAATCAAGCTGAAGAAGTCCATCATGAAGTTCCACCACCAAACACTACTACTCAAAGACACAAAACTGTAAGATCATTTAAATTGCAAATAACTACAATCATTTGTGTCTGTTTCATCTAATATTTGTCTTCTTTTTTTTTTTTCAGGTTGCTAAAAAAAAAGGAAAAGATTAAGGGTGGAAACTTCTGTCAAAGAGGCTCCTCAACAGTCCACAACAACAATTTCAAGAAGAATCACCAGAAGTATTGCTTCAACTTTTACAGCACAGGATGAAGAATTGGGAACTCAAAAATCAACAACAGGTTCTCAACCAAAGGCAACAAAGAAGTTGGTAACATGAAGGAAGAAGAACAATGAACGAGGAAGTACTTTACAACATCAACCATCAACTGTGCCAACAAATGGAAGTACTTCACAACCTCAACCATCAACGGTGCCAACAAATCTAGCCCAAAATAGTGAAGGAATTCATATTGTGGATGAACTAATTAACCGTATATCTGTTGCATATGGTTTAGATAAACGATGTACAAGTTTGTGCCTAATTTAGTAGTTTTGAATACTGTTCTGGATACATTAGGGTGGATTTTGTAACCTGCTAAGATTAAAACTGAATGTTTCTGTATTGACACTTTTTGGGAACTTCATTGTCTATATATGCAATTTTTTTGTCATTTGTTCAATTTGAAGCAGTATATTTGGGTTTTATTTGTTAAGGCTGATAATGCATACTACAAATTAAATGTACAACATGAAACAAGAGGCAATTAGAACAAGGAAGCTTCATTTCATTAAAACATAAGGTTACACAGAGGGCATTACAAATTGAAGTTGAAGAACAACAAAGTTACATCTACTCCTACAACAACATTCAAATAAATAAGTACATAAACACCCATGAGCCATCAAAGTACACCACAACCATTTCTCTTTGTTGCCTCTTTGTTCAGCCTCAACCTCAAGCTCTAGCTTGTTAATCTTCCTCAACAACCCAGGGATAATCTGACGGGATCTTTCACACATTGGGGGGTCTGTCCAAACAAAGTGATTGCAACCTCCAGATTGCTATTCCAATAAAATGGAGAAGAAAATTAACATGGAAAAAGTAGAGAAGTGCAAGACAATAAAAAGGTGGACAATGAAATACCCGGAATTTGTCACAGGCCATGTATCTCCTTCCCGGATTGAAGTCAGTCCACGAGGTTTTTCTCACAAGAGCTCTTCCACAATAGCAATTTCCTTCCATAGCTGAAACCCTAATTTTGCAATGAAGACAATGATGAACAAGTGGGTTGGAAATTAAATATGAATAACGGACAAATAAGGGGTTGCGGGAAATGAATTAAAAGGATGAAAATGCCCTTAAGAAACGCATGTGAGAGTTATGTGCCAAGCTTTTGCCGGAAGATTCCACCGGATTTTCAAATTGGGCACCAAAGTGAACATAAATGAAAGTTTAGGCACTGAATCCTTAAAATTAAAAGGTTGGGTACCAAAGTGCAACTGACCCCAATAGTTGGGGAGCAAAAAAAGTTTAACCTTTTTTTTTATTATTTAATAGGCACTCGTGGATAAGAGTCACGACTAATAAATTTTTATTAATATTTTAAGGGTACTCGCGGGAGAGACCCGCGACTTACAATAATATAAATTTTTTTGAAATGCGGTCCAAATCTAGATCTGGACCCCCATTTTCGCCATTTGCTTTCCTTCTTTCTTCCCCCCTCCCGTCACCGGCGACACACGGGTCCCTTCGTCCCTACGCCTCACCAGAGAAAGCCAACACCACCCATGGCAGTTGGACGCCAGCTTCTCCCGAAGTCGAGGCAAGCCATGACGACCATCCACGTCGGAGGCGGCCAGTGAAGAAGTTACGTATATTTTTCTTGTTTTTCATGTTTTATATTAGTTATTTATGTATTGGTTTTGTTTGTTGAAAATGTATATATATTGATGTTAAATATATATATTAGGTTTAATTATTTGTATGGTAATTAATTTATTTGTTAAGGTTTACGGGTTTTTATTATAATTCATGTTAATTTGTTTGATTAGTTGTTAGTTACGTTTATAATTATCTAATTTATGCATAATCACTTATTTATTTAATTTTAATTAATTATGTATGGTAGTTAGTGTTGTGAATTTATCAATAATATTGTCGTTTATTCAAGTTAATTATTTTAGAATTATTTATTATTTGTGTTAATAATTTCCTGAATTATAAATATTTAATTTGCTAATTAATTTAGTTATTTTGAAACAAATTATAAGTCTTAGTGATTAATTTCTGAAATATTTCGTTAATGATAATTGGGTTTACTTTTATGTTTTTGTTAGATGTCAATATATATAAGCGGTCCTGAAGAAGACGATTTAATTTACTTACAATATAGCCATCGGTCGGAATATGTTCTTAATGGACATATTGATATGCTTGCAACTCCAAGGCACAATAATACAAGTGGATTTAGTCACGATCCTGAAGACGATGGAAATGTAAATTTAACTGATGAAATCATTGGTACCTTGTATGATATGGGTTTTTATGGAGTTTATTCATGTGGGTACATACAAGCCGATGTACACTTAATCATTGTATTATTGGAGAAATGGCGTCTAGAGACGCATACATTCCACCTTTCTATGGGTTAAGCCACTATTACTTTTGAGGATGTGGCTGTGCTATGGGGACTCCCTATTCGTGGTAATCTGATAATTGGGAGAGATTCACCTCCTCAACCGTATCCGACTTGGAGGGCTTGTTGTGAAGGTATGTTAGGGTTTATTCCAGCAGGTGGTGATCTGACAAGTTCGCGCATTAAAATGATGGCCTGAAAAAAGCACATCATTGAGAATCAACTCGATGAACAAAGTCCTGATGAGGAGATATTATAACACGCTAGATGTGCCGCGTTACTGCTAATGGGTGCATACATGTTTCCCAACACTAGTGGAAATAGAGTATTGGTCATATATCTAAGACATATGAGTAATGTAGAAGATTGTTGGGGTTGTAGTTGGGAGTGTTGTTAAGGCTTTTTTGTACTGAGAATTATATGGAGCGAGCAACGGATGCATCGAAAATCAGATGCAGTAATTCAAACTTACCATCATAAATATCCAACAACTTTTATCAGAATTGAATAGTCAAAAATATGTAATGTCATATTCAATATCCCATCACCCCATAATAATTTAAATTCATATGCAACAATTCAAACTTACCATCATAAATATCCAACATCTTTTATCAGAATTGAATGGTCAAAAATATGTATTGTCATGTTCAATATGGCCCCACTACCCCATAATAATTCAAAGTTAAACCCTAATAATTATAGTTCAGAAACAAAAGAGAAACAAAAATAATATTTTAATCAAGTCGTGACTCTCTAACATGACTACTATTAAAATACTAAAAAAAACAAATCTGCAACTCCCAATTAAATATTAAAAAAAGATAGTCGCGGGAGAGACCCGCGACTCTGCAATAAATAATAATAAAAAATAGAGAGTCGCGGGTCTCAACCGCGATTAATAGTAAAATTTTAATACCCCGAAAAGGGGGGTACTTTATAAATAAGAATTGAAAATGGAGGCATTTTTAAAAATCTCTCTTTCTTTGTTGTATTCAGTATCCTCTTTTAGTTAATAACTCTTGATCAGAGCAGTTCATTATGCTCAGTAAACTATAATCGTGATTATATACGGGGTTAATGTCATTTAACATGCGTTTTAAAAGTACCTAATTAAAGGTATGATCCCATAAAGTTTAATATGAATTATTAAGAAATATGTATTAGACCTTATTTGAATGGTTCGTATAATTTTATTTAATTAGAGATTAGACATAGAAACTCTAGTTGAATTTAATTATATGATAAAGTAAAACCACATATAATATTTTAGATGTCTGATATTTGTGCATACTTTAAAGCATTGTTTTTTCAGTGATTGATTGAATTTTATTTTATTAAAAACTATTCACAACATCTTTAATCGAATAAAACTTGTTATTGAGAATCAAATATGGTACTTTTATTATTATGATAAAATATTAAATGTCCTTTCACAATTACCCACACGGTTGTGAAATCCAATTTAATAATATTATGAAGGTACAGAAATTATCTCTAGTTTTTAATACTTCTATCATCAAGTAATGAATTTTATCGGATGAAAAATTTAGCCCACAAGCAATTTTTATGGCACTTGATTCATTTAATTATGATTTGCATTCGCAGATCATAGTAAGTTTATTTGCCTCAATTTAGTTATTAAACATTTTTATATGATTTTGCAGTTAGAAAACTTGTATCTATCTCTAATTTTAAGAATGAAATCCTTGAACTGAATGGTGAGAATTACAAAGTATGGAGGATGGGTTTCTCCAGGGTGTATGGACATTGATTATGCTATTAGAAAAAATAAACCACATATCACTGAAACCAGCACTCAAGCAGAAAAAGATCTTTATGAACTGTGGGAGCGGTCTAACGGGCATGAAGATGTTCAGGCATTAGCGAAAGCAGTGGATGAACAGTTTGAGACTTCAAATAAGGCACTTATTAGCACCTTAACAATGAAATTGAAATTTAAGGTTAACCAGAGTTAGAGGTGCGCGTGACCATATCAATAAGATGAGGGATATAGAAGCTCAACTAAAAACTCTTGAGATTGATATGTTTGAAACTTTCCTTGTGCACTACATACTAACACTCTTCCAACTTAGTGCGGCCTATTTAAGATCTCTTACAACACATAAGGAAAAATGGTCTATTAATGAACTTATGGTCATGTGTGTTCAAGAAGAGGGACGATTGGTTATGAAAATGGGAGAGAGTGCATTGGTGACCACCCAATGAAAAAGTACTTCTCATGCCAAGTATAAAGAGGAGGAGAAATTACTTCCATATGTTGATATCAAGAAGGAATCCAAAATTTTTTTATGTAAAAAGAAGGGACACGTAAAGAAAGATTGCATCTAGTATAAGAAATGGCTTGAAAATAGAAATAATTTAACCTCATTTGTCACGTATGAAGCAAATATGGTTAATGTTAATTGTCACTACAATTTCGACCTCGAATAAACATAGAGTTTATTCATAGAGATTATGTGGTAAAGTTGAAACCATAATGCATAGTATACATGGAAGATACTACTTGTGTATAAGAGGAATTATGACCATGATTCATGTATTGTGTTTTTACATATTGGGTAAATGTGGGTTTACGAACCAAGTGGGAGAATGTTGGCATTTTGTGGTCCATTAGCATTCCTAAACTGCTTAAGGATAATATTTATTTTTTATTAATATTATTTTTCTTACCACTATTATAACTTAAATAAAGAAACTATTTTCCCACTAACTCCGACTATTCTAGAATTTATCAGCGGGATAACTGCTAAAGAAAAATCGCTAAAGATAATATCGGTTACGTATATATAAAGAATAGAAAATCACTAAGGTCCCTAAGCACAAAACACACACGTACAAAAAAAAATCATGTTCGTTAGGTTGTGAGGATTCAGTACTTATAAAAATCTTGAGAAAAGGACTAGAGGAATTCTTGGAGAAAGAGGACTTGAGCCATATCTCTCGATCTGATTCTCTCTCGGCTATATCAATTTTTGAGTCACTAGAACTAAGAGCAATGACAAAATATTTTGAATCACTTTTAATGATTATGCTTACACACTTATCCCATTATTCCACAATTCCAGCCATAAAATGTTAGCCTCTGGAATCACACACAAACTAATGAATGATTTTCTTATAATGAAAGATTTAATCCATGTTTTAATTTTGGGTTTTTTGATATCATCTATGGAACATGTTATCATAGTCTTAGACTTGTATATGATTGTTGAGGATAGAACTTTTCCAGTTGGAGGAGGATGCTCAGAATGTATGAAATTCATCAGATTATGAGATGTAGGTGGACTGGTATTTACAACAAAAACATTTTTTTAATAATTGAGCAATGGTATATTAGTCGAAATAGCAGGAAGGTGGTGATTAGCTACTAAAACTTGCAAATTTAGAACTAATGGTTGTTGACCGGACTATCAGACTTGAAAATCTAGAACCTATTATTGCTAATTGGATACTAGAACTTGAGATATGAAACCAATGTTGTCGTAGTGTTATTTCGGAACTTCGGCAACGGTTGAAAGATGCATAGCTCGGGATATCCAAAAAACTCGGTTTAGCGATGGAAATGTTCATCAAAGATCACATATCAGGAAATGAGGATCTTTCCTATGAAAATCTCAAAATTTTTGAATCTCGTATATATTGGACTATATACAATGAAGATGCAACGATTACTTTTGAAATCAAGTTTTGTCCAATCAAATGGTATTAATCATGAATAACGCAATGCACCAAAAGTCCTTAAATACAAGTAAGATGGCTCTTCAACATAAAATCGAGCATATGGATTTTTAAACTTAAGGAAAGCAACTAACAAACGATTGATAAAATATACTTATGTGGAAAAGACGTGATTATAGAATGGTAAAGTTAAGTTGCCGTGTGCCAATAATGTAAGTCAAATCTCCATTAAAATGACCGTGTTTGCATTTGACAAAACCATTTTGTTTATCATATGATCCCACTTTCTTGAAACTAGGATGGTTGAAAGGATTGAATATTTTCTGTATGTATTTCTCAAAGGAGTTTTCCTAGTTATACACTACAATATAATCTTCTAAATATACACAAAGAATATCCTAGCTAGAGTAATCTAATGGAGTAAGTTAAGGGAAATAAAGAATATTAATGTACAATAATATATTTCCTAAATAATCCCTATAATTACTCCAACACCCCCCCAAGCTTAAGGGAGGTTCAAGACGCAAAGCTTGGTGCGAAGATCATCATGACGGGGATGGTAAAGAGGCTTCGTTAGGATGTCAGCAATCTGATCTTTGGTACCAAGTGAAGCTTGAAGGTTCCAACAGCCATTTTTTCCCGAATAAAGTGAACATCAATCTCAATGTACTAGCTCCTATTGTGAACCACTGGATTAGTAGCCATATAAATGGTACTAAAATTATCACAATGAATGTTGGGAGGCCGTGGCAGGTCTATTTTGAGAAACTTGAGGAGATACAAAAACCAGAGAAGCTTAGAACTCAAACTTGACAAGGCACGATATTCAGCTTCGTAACTTGACTTAGAGACAATGGGTTGTTTATAGGAATGCCAAGAGATTAGAATCATCCCAAAATAAATAGCATAGCGTGAGGTGGAACGACGAGTGTTGGGGCAACCGGCCCAATCGACATTACAGAAACCAATCAGAGTGAAACTAGAACAAGGAGTTAGGTAAAGCCCAATTTTTAGAGTACCCTTAATGTACCGAAGAATCCGTTTGGCTGCAAGGAGATGATTGGTACGAGGAGCATGCATAAACTGACAAACAGAGTTGACAGCAAAACAAATATCCGGACGCATCATGGTGAGATATTGAAGAGCCCTTACAAGTTGATGAAACTCTATAGGATCCGGGAGCAAATCACCTTCACTGGGACTTAACCGGACTCTGGAATGTGGAGTCGAAATTGGTTTTGTCCCGTCAAACCCATAGGACTGGAGAAGTTGGACAACATATTTGGTTTGAGTTAGAAGAAGACCTATTATGAGCAGATACTTCCATGCCAAGAAAATAGTGCAGTGGCCCGAGATCCTTCATATCAAACTTGTGAGAAAGTTCCAGAATGAACTATTTAATGAGAGAAAATCCCCTGTAAGAATAATGTCATCAACATAGATTAAAAGAATAAGAATATGAGAATCAACATGCTTGATGAACATTGAGGAATCATGAGGAGAGTGAGTAAAGCCACATTCTACAACAAACGTGCTGAACTTCTGGTACCAGGCACGAGGCGTCTGTTTTAAACCGTAAAGTGATTTGTGCAGCTTGCACACAAAGTTTGGTTTAGTTTGATCAACGAAGCCCTGAGGTTGATGCATGTAAACAGCCTCAAACAAATCCCCATGCAACAATGCATTTTTGACATCCAACTGCCGAAGAGACCAGTTGTTGGAGACAGCCAAAGATAATATCAACCGAATAGTACCATGCCTTACAACGGGACTGAAAGTATCACCATAATCTCTGCTAGGTTGCTGAGAAAAACCCTTAGCCACGAGATGGGATTTATACCATTCCAAACTACCATTAGACTGTTGCTTAACTCGGTAGACCCACTTACTTCCAATGATATTCATAGAGGGATGTGATGGTATTAGAGACCAAGTTTGATTCTTAACAAGAGCATTGATTTCCTCCATCATGGCGTGCCGCCAATTGTCATCCTTGTTTGCCTAAGTAAAACATGTAGGTTCTGGCGGGAGTAAGTTTACGGTAATAAGAGTAACATGGGACAATGGGTACTTAGAGGCATGATAGACTTTGGGTTTTATGGTACATTCCATGGTACGAGTTACCATGGTGTGAGATCTATTGATGGTCGAGGAGATAACATCACCAGTTGGAGGAGGAGGGTCAGGGCGTGTGCAATTCGTCAGATTATGGGATGTAGATGGACTAGTACATGCATCGGAAGCATTTTGTGAAGAGCTGAGAGGTGATACATCAGTCTGATCAGTTGGAAGAGGTTCGACAAACATTGGAACTTGAGTATCTGGAACTCTGAGGGATGGATTGGACACTGGAACTGGTGATTCTAGAGCCAGTGGTTCCTGACGACTCATCATTGGAACCTGAGAGTCTGAAGCCAATGAGGGATGAATGTTTTTCTGAAACTTTGGCAACTTCAGTAAGGGCTAAAAAGTGAATGGTTTAGGATGTCTAGGAGAGTCAGCCGGTGATGGGAATATACTTTCATCAAACACCACATGTCTGGAAATAAGAATCTTGCCCGTAGAGATCTCAAAACATTTGTACCCCTTATGAGACGGGCTATATCCAAGAAATATGCAACGATTGCTCTTAAAATCAAGTTTTGTCCTGCCAAGTGGTGTTAAACAAGGATAACACAAGGCACCAAAAGTTCTTAAGTGCAATCGAGAAGGTTCATCACCATACAATAATGCATAAGGATTATTGAACTTAATCAAAGGAGTAGGTAATCGATTGATAAGATATACCGCTGTAGCAAAAACATGAGTCCAAAATGGTGAAGTGAGGTTGCAATGAGCCAATAATGTAAGCCCAATTTCCACAATGTGACGATGTTTGAGTTCGGCAACGCCATTTTGTTCCGGGGTTCCAGGACAAGATAACCGATGAATGATACCTCTAGTCTGGAAGTAGGACTGTAAGGTATGGCCAATAAATTCACCACCTACATCACTTTGAATATACTTGACACGAGAAGAGAAAATATTTTCCACCATAGCAATGAATTTAGGGAAAATAGATATAGCATCAAATTTTCGTTTCAAAGGATAAAACCAGGTAAATCTACTTAAATCATTGTTAGTGTGTACTTTGGGCTTAATTTGCTTTAATTTTTCCCACATATTTGACATGAAAACTACTTAATTGTGCTTAAATTTGGCACTACAAGTCTGATTATGGAAAAATGGAGTACAATGCAAAACATGGATCAAAAGAAGTTTCAAAGTGCAGAAAAAGACCTGAGCCATAACCCTTAAGCTATGATCATCCCTAAGGCCAATGTTCGACGTAGCTGACATATATATCACCAAAGTCAATATATAGTTGTGGCTGACTTTTACTTTTTGGCAACTTGAGCTGCTTGCAGCTGCTTTATTAGTATTTTGCGTCTTAAGAAGAATATAATCAGGTTTAGGAATGCGAAAGAATATTTGCCTTGATTTATGTGCTAAAGATTGGATTTCCAAGCTTATAAGCAAGGCTTATGTGAGATCAAAGGACATTCAGTTTTCTCTTGAGCAAGGCAGTCACGTAACAACTGAGGCAGCTGAAGAAACACCAGAAAATAGGGGACTTCTCCCCTGTGATGATCAGCAAGCCTTTATTTCCTTTTATTCTCTTTTTAGCATGAATGTTTATGCTTAGATTTGCATAGATAGTTGAACACTCTTGTTTAGATCAGCTTTGTTAGCTAAATTTCAGTTTCAAAATAGTTGGATTGTGTTCATTTTGTAAGCATGTACAGCAGCTAAGTTCCATTTTATGCTAGTGAAGTTGTTTATTTGATTCATGCTTTGGATTTGTGAGATCTAAATGTGCTTATGCAACTTTAATATTCTTGGTATATGCATGTATCTTGAATGTAATGTTTGAACTCGTTTTTGAATGATTTTCTGATCAACTATTATCTTGTAACTTGTTCTATTCGACAGCATGAATACATGATCGATCAGGGAAGAATAAGCAGGGTGAGGAGACGCTCTTTCTCAGTAAGAAGGTATTGCTCTCTACGTCTTCTTGTTTTTTGACGAGTACATCTGGCGAAGGAAAATAGAGAAAAGGGGATTTTTATCCACCGCCACCGCTCCACCTAACAGATCCACGCCTCTACTGGTTGTAAGCTTCTTCTCTTATCCAAAAACCCTTTACGCATTTTGCTTTACGATCTTCTCCACAGGGTTAATCGAAAAAGGTTTCGAGTATTGTTTATTTTACTGGCCCATTTGGTCTATGAGATGATTTCAGTACGCTCTGTTACTGCTATTCTTGGTCTCGATTGGCACAAGTATGTTAACGGGATAGTTCTGTTATTCGTGTTTATTTGTGGGGATTTAGGGCTTTTCTCTTTTTGGGAATGTTAGCTTAGATTTGCATGTAATCCGGGATGGGATTTCTTGATTGCATTTGGGATTTAATGTTTGCGTGTTGATTATGTGCTTTTGACTGTTTAACCAAGATCGAATAATTGTCTGAGATTTATGGTTCTTGGATTCTTGTTGTTTTTCCCCCTTCTCATTGGAATTCTTTTATTTCTTGTTTTGAGTTGCCTTTATTGAGGACTGGGATTAGTTAAATGGTTTGTGATCACAAATAGGAATGATAATGGTGTACATTATCTTGTTGATTTGGGTATTCTTGTATTTATATGTCATCAGTATTTTGCTATATAATAAGATGAAGTTTAGCTTGAGCTAGTTTTTAACTGCTGGTGGCTTTATAAGAGATTAAAATGCTCCTTTACTTTAAGTATGGGTTGAGTTCTGCTCCTGCTTTTATAGTAGAGGTAGCTACATCATTCATTTTTCTCAAGACATCTTAGCATAAAATCATAATTTGAAGCAGTTCTTCTGTCTGTTGAAGTTCCCTGTAGCATTTATGTTGCATCTTTCCGTGTTTGTAGAGGTAGCTACATCATTCATTTTTCTCAAGAAGGGTCAATCTCATTTTCCTATTGTTGCACGCACGATCAAATCGCATGGCGACAGTCCCCTGAAGCATTCTTTTTCCATCCAATTTTAACCCATACAAATGTTTTGTGTGCAGGTTCTTTGCAACATTCAGGTCTTTGCCAAAGCAATTCCATCTCTATTTTCTCCATATTTTGAAGATTTTTTCATCAGCTCTTCAGATTCATATCAAATAAAGACTCTGAAGCTTGAAATACTTTCGTCTATAGCTACATCTTCTTCAATCTCCTCAATTTTAAAAACTAGCTCAAGCTAAACTTCATCTTATTATATAGCAAAATAAAGACTGCTGGAACTGTAAGAGATGGTTTTGGCTATATAATTCAACTTGATCAAGGTTTGTTCACGTCTTCTTGATCAGTGATTTTGACCTTCTATCAATTTTAACTTCTTACCCTTCACATTATGCAGGTTTAATTTTTGCTGAATGTAGAACATTTTTGCTGGACATGGAACGTTGTCAAGAGAAAGTAATTATAAGGCACACATAGTTCATGTTATAGGTTAGTCTTGCTGTGGAGTTTAGGACTTGGGGGAAGCGGTGGAGCCTTCCCATTGTCTATTGTTGGAGAAAAATGTATGTAAATTTATGTATTTATTTGGATGAACAATTTTTGTTTTTGTTTTTTGTATGAATAGACTACTGTAGATTAATCGACTTTACTGTAATTAGATTTAGATTTTCATATTTGGAAATTAATATACAATTAATATTTTATATTATGAATAATATATTTGCAATAATTATTTAAAATAAAAAATTATATTTCAAAAATTTGAGGGAATTCCCAATAATTATTTAAAACAAAAAAATAAATTATATTTTAAATTTCCGAGGGAATTCCCTCGGAAATAAAAGTTCAAAAAATAAATCTAAAAATAAATCAACATAAGATTCCGAGGGATATATCCCTCGGAATTCCCTCGGAAATTCCTTTATATTCCGAGGGAATAATATTTCCGAGGGAATTCCGAGGGAAATCCGAGGGATAAAATTTTTCGAAAATTTCCCTCGGAATTCCCTTGGGACCAATTCCGAGGAGGGTTTTTCCGAGGGAATGACTTCCCTCGGAATTCCCTAGGAAATTTCCCTCGAAAATTGCCTGTTTTCTTGTAGTGATCCGTAATTGTCTTGTAAACGTGCATAAGAGTCACACATCATTGATAGTTTATGACCATGTTTACTTGAGAA
>JBBMKE010056556.1:0-18180 GCA_037834125.1 Lippia alba | reverse complement strand
TAATCAAGTATAACTAGTACCATTCCATTCCAACAAACACCAGGCAACACAAATGAAGGAAAAATTACGATTGTACATAAACACCAGGCTATAGGTACGCAATATATATAACAAGGTTAATTTAAGTCCAACAGACTAAACTACACAGGTTGTTCATAAAGTGTACAAGCTAATACAAACTGCAGAACACGAAAAATTAAGATTCAAGGGGTTGTATGGAACCACGCCAATTGTCTTCAAACTCATCAAATTGAAATCACCCATAATTGAGATTACCTGCATTTTGTGATTATAAAGAATACCACCAAGGAGATACAAATGTGTGCTCCACTCGCTAACTTCGTATGGGTTACCCATGATTAAATCCAAAATAGAGGTAACAATTAATTCAACAAATTCAGATCAGAAATGGTGAAAAGAAAGAAATTGCCTGAGCTTAGCAGCGAAGAGAGTCAAGAATCAGGCCTCGATTTCGTCGGAGAAAGTCGTCAGGGCCGATTAAAGTGAGCTCCGTCTTTTCCGTCGGCGAGAGAACTGAGATCAGCTAAATACAACAAAAAACGGCGAGAGAGGATAGCAGAGTTTACACGCTTGACGAAATGGAGTTGTCGCCGGCGAACTCACCGGGATCGTCTTCAATTTGGCACCGGCGAGTTGATTGGGGCTGTTCTTGAAGTTCTTCTTCACGTTCAGAATACCCTTTTCCGTTGTTGTTTGTTTTAATAATATATGGAATGGATATAATATTATTATTATTGTTATTATTATTATTATTATTATAATGGTTGGTAATATTAAATGGAGGGTAAATCAGTCAATTTAGGTCATTAGAGAGCAAACAAAACTTGAAACTTTCACTTGGGGAGTTAGCAGACACAATTTATAAAGTAGGGAGTGAACAAAGATTTAACAAACCCATGGGGAGATATCAAAGATAGCCCCATTATTAGACCCTTTAAAATATTTCTGCATTCACCCTTTTTTTTAAATTTGCACACCGACGCGTTCACACTGACACTGGTGCATACACTCCCTCCCCTGTTCCCATTATATGACCTAGGTGTGTACAAACCCAAAATTGTCACTTAATTTCAAAATTATATACTATATAATATAGAAATCTATACTACATAACATAGAAACAATGCCTTCTAATAATATGACAAATTGCTTGAGTATATATATATATATATATATATATTGATGGTATTTAAATTCGGTTGTAAAGCACACATGAACTCTCAAATCACTCAAAAAATGTATAAAGTGAGAAAGATCTGAATCTTTTTTAAGATACAAAATTGAGCAAAAGTGAATTCAAAGGTTAAAACGTAAATTTGTTTGATGAACTTCGTGGAAAACAAAGGTTTGTGGCCCAATAATCATGCTTGATATTAATTTGAGAAGTAGGTTGTTAGAAAAGGAGACTTCAGGTGCAGCAAGACTTCAAGGCACATTTTGGAGTTAATGGCTATTATTCTTGTAGTTAACGGGACTTGGAGGGAGGAAGAGAATTCAAACAACAACTAGTTTTATTTCTTTTCCTCCTTTTCTTTCGTTTTCAAAACTATGTTGGATTGGAGACTTTGTCAATGTCATTCCTTCATAATTTGCTAGTTTCATTTTAGTTCGGAATTTCCAAATGTTATGCTAGACTTGTGAATTGATTTGTTTGAATCAGTTGGCTTATGTTAGTCATATTGTTTCCATTTTATTATCATTGTTTGATAATTGATTCTTTGACTAGGGTCCAATCTTAGAATTGATTAATTTGCATATAACCAACTAATTTATTTGGTGGTGTTAATTGGATAGTTAGATTTGTCGCAATCGATACTAGTCCATATTGCTTGTTTGATTTCGTGTTGAGAAACTTGCAATCTAATTGAACGAAGCATGAGTTTGTGATAGTCGGTTAGGTTAGTGTTTCTTTGGTACTTAATATTGTTAATAAATTGAATCTCGGAGAGAGTCTTGAAAAGGTTATTAATTAATTAGAGAATAATTTTTAAGAGTTCCTTTGATTATTCTAAAAACTAGGAAGAAAAGAGGAAGTCATAGGTACTCGGTGACTATAGCTAATATAACAATTAACCAATGAAAATCTCGGTGACTATAGCTAATATAACATTTAACCAATGAAAATCTTGAATCGATGATCGTAGTTGATGGACCCAAAATATGCCCATATCTCCACTAACCACGTATCACGATCCCAAGACGCTCTTGCGAGCTAGAAAGCGCTTGGGGGGAACGCTCGAAGAAGCGAGGCTCGTGAAAGGAGTCTAGCCCCTTATCTACCTCGCCTACCAAGTGAGAACTCACCTTCGAAGGTACCAGCCCTCGAGCTTTATACGCTCGACGTACCAGCGCTCCTCCCTCGGGTCAGGCAGCTCTGTCCCGAGCGTTCACACGCTCAGTGGCTCACACGCAAGCATCTCATTGCCCGAGAAAATAATCCTTTGACTGCCGCTGACACCACAGCTGTGCATAACCGCCTAAAAGGGAGGTCTAACGCATGCACATCACTTTCAAGCCTTCACAATACGCCACGTGTCTAGGGTAACACTCTTTCAGGACCACAAGGGCAATATTACTAAAACCCCTCATCCTCAACCTATAAATAAAGGGAATTCTTACACTTTCCCTAAGCTTTCTTCACTCATAAGAAACACACACGCATTGAACTGGAAACCCCATTGCTGCATATCTTCAAGCTTACACAGCTTCATCTTTTTCATCTTTTTGGGGTGTTATCCTAGCTGGTAGAATCCACGCTCTTTAGTAACCCAGTTTGTGAGGCTTGAATACGCCTATGATGGTCTTCCCCCTTCACAAATTTATTATGTTTGGTGTTTGATTATCCCTAATCCTATTCCGACACCATCATTTTAGGCGCCGTCTGTGGGAAACAGCAAAATCCCACCTCAGTCCATAGGTATGATGGGACAACGGATCCCATTGAACATTTGGACCATTTCTTACATTTGATGCATCTATACGAGCATCCCCCACTACTGGGCCAAAGTTTTTGTCACATCCCTCGAGGGGATAGCCCAAGAGTGGTACAAGAAACTTTCTCCACGGTCCATATGAGGGTACGGCGACCTAACGGATGCTTTCCTTAGCCACTTCAACTCAAAGAAGGCTCCAGCTCCTGACGCAACCATGTTGTACAATTTGATACAAGGGCCCAGAGAAAACCTCAGATCATTCATGGGGCGATTCAATAAGGAGATTTTGTTGGTAGAACGACCATCGATGGACTTCATAAGGCATGTATTATTTCAGTCCATCAACCTGAAGAACTATATCAGCAAGGAGTTTGTGGAAGAAGTGGCTAAGAGAAAACCACGTACCTTGCTCGATCTCATGAAAATAGCAAATTCCCATTTCACTTTCGAAGATATGTACCAAGCCCGAGAGCATGCGTTGGCCAACCCCTCTCCAATGGTAAGGGCCCTAAAGAGGAGCGAGCCAAACAAAAACGGTCGCCGTTGCAGTTCCCCCTATGCCAAGAGAAACCCGTCACCGCCACGAAGGCACGAGCTCGAGCGTATCCCGCTCAACAGGCCCATTACAAAAGTGTACTCTATGGCAGATAAGAAGCCTTTCAAAAGGCCACCCAAGGTGAGAGAAATAGAAGTTCAGAAACGTTCGAATAAGATTATGCCTTTCACAAGCAGAAGGGCCACGATACAAATGAGTGCCGCCAGCTCGAGGCGGAGATCCAGAGGGTCATTGCTGGTGGGCACCTCAAGGAATTCATGAGGGTCCTTGAGCAATATGATGAGCATTATGCCGAGTGCTCACGTAGACGACCTCCGACGAGCATTCAGCATCCTCAGACATTATGGAATGAAGCTGAACCCCTCGAAATGCACATTCAGGGTTTGCGGTAGCAAGTTCCTGCATTAAGTGGTTAGCCAATGAGGGATTGAGGCCAATCCAGAGAAAATCAAAGTGATCCTCGATATTCCGTCTCCTTGAAATGTAAGAGAAGTTCAAGTTTTAGTAGGGAAGATAATCTCTCTTAACAGATTCAACTCTCGATCCGCTGACAGGAATCTGCCATTCTTCAAAATCCTGGGAAACGCTCAAAACTTTGCATGGACCAGTGAATGCGAGGAAGCCCTCCAGAACATGACACGATATCTCTCGTGCGCTCCTCTCCTAAAAAAGCCAATTGAAGAAGAACGCCTACTTATCTATCTTTCTGTCTCCTCGGAGGCAACCAGCGCCGTGCTCGTCGCAGTACGCGAGCGAAAGCACCTGCCAATGTACTATTTGAGCAAAACCTTGTAGGGCGCAGAGAAGCATTACGTAGAGATAGAAAAGTTTGCCTTTGCCCTCGTCAACCCCTCTCGGAGGTTGAGATCCTATTTTCAGGCCCATTCTATAATAGTGCTCACAGACCAACCTCTCAAGCAAGTCTTGGCCAAGCCTGATATCTCCGGAAGGCTAATCAAATGGTCTATCGAGTTAAGCCAATTTGACATCAGTTTCGAGCCCCGCACAGCCATATAGGCATAGGCCGTGGCGGACTTATTGGTGGAGTGTTTTGGATTGGATTCCACACCACCTGAGGAAGGTGTATGGCTCTTGCACACGGATGGTTCCTCTACCTCATCGGGGGGGAGGGTCGTTGGGGTAACCCTCAAGATCCTCTTGGAGTAGAGATCGACTACGCAATCAAGCTCACCTTCCAAGTTACTAACAATGAGGCAGAGTATGAGACTCTTATCCAGGGATTCAGGATTGCTTGTCAGAATGGAGCTTCCAGGATAACGGTATACGTAGACTGCAAGTTGATCGCAAGCCAAATCGACGGCACTTATGAGGCTCGAGAAACCACCATGGTGCAGTATCTAGCAAAGACCAAAGAGATCATTGCAGAATTCAAAGAATTCCATCTGCTGCAAGTCCCAGGAGTAGAAAACGAGCGCATGGATGCTCTTTCTAAATTTGCATATGCTCTAGATGGATTTTACGAGCCAACGGTTACTTTCCTCAGAACCGAGAAACCCTTAATAGGAGAAAGTGAGCCCTCGAAGCAGGTGAATATGATTGACCCCTCCGAGCCATGCTGGCTCGACACAATCATCTTGTTCCATAGAAATGGGACGTGCCCGAGCGATAAGGTTGAAGCCAGAAAGATAAGGAGCAAAGCCCCCCAATTTTCGCTGGATAGCGATGGGAGGCTCTTTAAACGCTCGTTCCAGGGCCCACCCATGAGGTGCTTGAGACCTTCACAGGCGAAGGAGGTATTGTGGAAATCACTCGGGCGGACGAATCTTGGCCAAAAAAGTACTAAGGAGTGGATTCTATTGGCCCTCGGTCTTACAGTATGCCATCAATTACACCAGGAAGTGTCCCAAATGCCAGTTCCACTCAAATATCCCGCAACTTCCTGCGGCTCAAATGATCCCAGTAGATGTGTCATGGCCATTCGACCAATGGGGAATTGACATTGTGCAGCCCTTTCCTATGACGATCGGATAATGAAAGTTCGCAATCATTGCAGTGGATTACATGAAATGGGCCGAGGCTGAAGCCGTTGCAAAAATCACATTTTGAGTGGTTAGAAATTTCATTTGGAAGAACATTATATACAGATACGGAATTCCAAGGGTACTCATCTCGGATAACGGGTCTCAATTCATTACTGCAGACATTCGGGAATGGTGCTCAGAACTTGGCATTGAATAACGCTTCACTTCTGTGGGCCATCCGCAGGCCAACGGTCAAGCTGACGTGACCAACAAGATTATAAGTATCTGAAAATGATGCTCGAGATTAAGAAAGGGGAATGGGCTGAGGAACTCCAAGGAGCCCTCTAGGCGTACCGGACTACACCACAAGCGGCAACCGGCGAGACTCCTTACGCCCTAATATACGGGTCCGAGGCAGTGATACCTACAGAGCTCGTTCAAGAGTCTACACGCGTAGCTTACTTTGAGCCCATTGCAAATGATAACAATCGAGCGCTCGAATTGGATTTGCTCGAAGAAACTTAGACTCCGCTTGGGCTCGCATCCATAAGTACAAGGCTTCAGTAGCAGCACAGTACAACAAATGAGTGAAAGAGAGAACTTTCCAACTGGGGGATTTAGTCCTCAAAAAGGTTGAAGTCTCTAAGTATGTGGGTAAATTGGACCCCTTTTCTACCTCGCCTACAAAGTGAGAACTCACCCTCGAAGCTGCCAGCCCTCGAGCTTCATACGCTCGATGTACAACGCTCCTCCTCCGGGTCAGGCAGCTCCGTGCCGAGCGTTCACAAGCTCGGTGGCTCGCGCATTTAATGTTTCACAGAAGATATTCGTTGCCTGGACGCTCGGTATAAATTACAGCTAGGAAGTTCTGTCTTTCCATATTCCAGAAAATCACTCGGGACTCTTGAAATTCCACAATGCACTCGAGCACCACTGAAAAATTTGGGGGGCAAATGATGGACCCAAAATACGCCCATATCTCCACTGTACATATGTTACGATCCCGAGACGCTCTTGGGAGCTAGAAAGCACTTGGGGGAATGCTCAAAGAAGCGGGGCTCGTGAGAGGAGTCCAGCCCCTTCTCTACCTCGCCTACAAAGTGAGAACTCACCCTCGAAGGTGCCAGCCCTCGAGCTTCATACGCTTAACGTACCAGCGCTCCTTCCCCGGGTCAGGAAGCTCCATCCCAAGCATTCACAAGCTCGGTGGCTCGCGCCCAAGCATCCCATTGTCTGAGGGAATAATTCCTTAACTGTCACTGACAACACAGCTGTGCATAACTGCCTAAAAGGGAGGTCTGAAGCATGCACGTCACTTTCAAGCCTTCACACTATGCCACGTGTCTAGGGCAACACTCTTTCAGGACCACAAGGGTAATATTACTAAAAACCTCTTGTAATACCCCAAAATTCCTAATGTAAAATAGATTATAAATTTATTTGATTTAATCATATAGTATAAAAAAATATTTATTATTGGGTCTAATGAAAATAAGAGATATTGTGATTGGATATTTAAATTAGATATTCATCAAGATAAAATTAGATATAATAATATGTATTTAGAATTATATTATTAGTATATAAACGGATAAGAAAGGAATAACTAATTGGTTGGATAAATATGATGGTTAGAATTTAAATTAATTATTTATTAGTTGTATAAGCATACCTATAATTAAAGCCTAGATGTCGTGGCTTTGAATTGATTTATGAAGAATTGACTCATCTCTTGCAAGGCCAATGATAAGAACAAGTCTCATAAATATTTATCCATATTTTTAAGTACTTAGTATATATAATTATACTACTGATTGTGTGGCAAGAAAGAGAGAAGGCATCGGCATGCCTATTAAACATAGCTAGGCAAGGTGGCCATAATTTAGAGTTGTTAGGCTTTGACTCATCACGGGAATTAAATGCTCAATAAGTCTATATATACACATCTTGGTTATATGAACAGAAGGGAAAAAATGAGGAATTAGAACAAAGTTACAAGTTAGTTACACAGACACATTATGTCATCCTCTCGTCTCAAAAAACTTTTGTAAAACCTAGTCAAATTATGTAAAGCTATGTATTGTTCTGCTCATATTGTCAAGACAAATGTTATCTTACTTTCGAGTTTCAGAAAGAGGTTCTAGAAGACGAAAAAGAAGTTTATAGAGAGGTTTAAGTTGGAAGCCTTGGGAAAGAATCACTTGAACCAATTAACATTAAATTTGGAGATAAGGTGAGGGTTCTTGAATCTCTTTCTGAGGAGCAACGGTCTGATATTCCACTAATTCTTTCTTATGAGATTATTTGTCAATTCTTTATATTCCCATTTAAGATCTGTTGATTCGACTTCATTATTTTGGCCCAATTTTGATTACTTGAGGTATGATCTGTTTGATTATTTGTTGAGAAATCTGTTGGCCTTTTCGATTTGTTAACCCAATTCTGAAGGAGATTATGTGATGTGTGTGGCGACTATGGGAAGCTCCTATATCGCTTTTTGATTCCATTGGGGAGTGCCCATGGAAAGACCATGCGGAAGCCCGCAGGTCGATATACATGTGTGATATGGGCTCGGGTCGCGCCCGGGAAAAAGACGATATAAGGGGACCCTTATTCGTTTTGTTCATTTATGAAAACCTGAATATCTGCAACATTCTTATACCTTTTGACACATTTCTTACTTTGTTCAGATTCATATCTCGTTCACTACACTGAGCCATTTGGACTCACCCTTGTTATTTATCTTTTGTTTCTCTTCAGTGAAAAGGGAAAAACGAATATGAGCCACATGCGCCGAATAAAGTGAGAAATAAACTTTTGAATAAATTATGAATATCTTTGGGATGCATATGATTATAAAATAGGATTTTTGTGTAAATAGAAATAAAACAAGTGATCTTAAATAATAAGATTATGATATTATGCACATTTGTCATATTATGAAAAATATTTTTTGTAGCCTATATTTTCTTAAATAACACTTTTAATTTGACTCCACTTAACACTCAGGCTTCAAAATCAAGTATTTGGGGTCGGGGTGTTACACCTCTCATCCTCAACCTATAAATAGAGGGAATTCTTACACTTTCCCTAAGCTTTCTTCACTCACAAGAAACACACACACATTGAACTGGAAACTCCATTGCTGTATATCTTCAAGCTTACACATTTTCATCTCTTTCATCTTGTTGGGGTGTTACCCTAGCTGGTAGAATCCACGCTCTTTGAGAACCCAGTTCCTGAGGCTCGAATATGCCTATGATGGTCTTCCCCCTTCACAAATCTATTATGTTTGGCATTTGATTATCCCTAATCCTATTCCGACACCATCAGTAGTCTATGTATGATTAGGAATTTCTCGACTAATTATCATCTATTGAATTGTCTTGAATTTAACTTGAGTTTTAGTTTAGTCCTTGTTAATTGTTTAGTTTAATTGTTGGTAGTTTAGTAAAACAATCTCAAACCCCCAATTGTTTTCATTCGTTCCTTGATTTAACTGATAGTCATAATTTCGTTCGATCTCTGTGGATTGACCCATTTTATTACTATTTGCAATTGATTTGTGTTCGATGAGTACTTGATAATTTATTTTTTCTGGTTTCGATACCCATCAATTTCATTCTTGAGTATATTACAATGCATCAATAAACCTTAATTTACAGTTTATAGTGATTACAATACAATAGAAAAGAAAAAATTGACTAATAATTATCCCAAATCAATTAGTACACAAAATTAGGATGTCATTAAACTCACAAATTATGTGATTGTTTATTCAATGAAGCATCAAATCATTAATTTATAACAATACAATATTTTTAATTTTAGGTGTACCCAAAACTTTTTAGTATAATCTTACAAAATAAGGGAGAATTACATATGGGTCCCTAAGATTTGGCCTAATTACATTACAGTCCACAAATCTTTTGATATTACATACCAGTCCCTAAGGTTTAGACTCCGTTAGAAGTCCATAATTGTCGTTAGGGTTCCGTTAAAATTTTACAAATTTAATTACAAATAAGTCCCTCAAGTTTGATAGTGATAAGTGATAACAAAACGATCCCTCAGGTTTACGTGGATTTCTAACGGCCGTTATGGACTTCTAACGGAATCAAATCTTAGGGACTGGTATGTAATATCCAAATATTCGTGGACTACAATGTAATTAGGCCAAAATTTAGGGACTTGTATGTAATTCTCCCATATTTATTTTATAGGTCATATCGTGGTTGGTTTCCATGGCAAACTAAATAATTGAAGCCGGTTGGATATTATTACTAAGTTTGTTATGGATAACACCATTGAGAAAATAATTTTTTTTTTTGTTCGGACTTTATTCCTTTTGCAATTTATTATTTTTCTAAGTTTTTTGTCGTAAACCGTCGTCCAATATTTATGTTTATATTATTTTATTATTTAATCTTTTTACTAGTCTTTGCTAAAAAACATGGCATATGACATATTTACAAAACATATACGTTAATTAGTTTTTCATCAAAATCACTAAAAAAATTTAAACGAAGGTATCTCATAAATATAAATATTAAATGATGATGTACGTAAAATATTTATTAAAATAATAAATTTTGAAAAGAGATAAATTAGCATATCAAAAATCTTTTTCCTTTGAATTAATAATGCCAACTGGTTTTTGTTGAGAATATAACAAATACTGTTTTTAATAAGAATTACAATCGACCAATAATGATATTTTTATCCTTAAATTATTTATCGACAAATGAATGACGAAGTCGTTAACAATGGAGAACATTTTCCATTGCTCTGAATGATTTATGACTTGTGACGGAAGGTATATGAATGTCGAGCGGATTAATAATTTCTAAAAGTACACCAAAAAATTTCAAATTTAATTCAAACTCCATGAAATGGTTAATGATTAGGTAACTGTCTCTAATTTAAAAATTAACCAAAAATTTTGTACTTAAATAAGTAGTTATGATGAGACGAAAAAGTTTTACTGCGACAGTGTCCAAACACATTTAAATCTTTAATAAATTGGATTTTGATATGGACAATACTCATCGTCCCACGTGGATTAATGACAATCAGATACATGTACTTTCCTCGACTAGAAGCACGATCGAGCAAAGCCTCGAAACCCATTTTCACTCCCCCCAAGAGATTACCGCACCCACTCCTCGAGCAAATTAAGAGTCGGGTTGCTCGACTCGCACTGCGTCGACCTTCTTGACCCAATACCACGAGTCAGTGTTCCACTCACCCGTTAATGACCGACCAAGCATTTAATGCTCAAATTTAGTCGGGTTGCTCGACTCGCACTGTGTCGACCTTCTCGACCCAATACCACGAGTCAGTGTTCCACCCACCCGTTAATGACCGACCAAGCATTTAATGCTCAAGTTTAGTCGGGTTGCTCGACTCGCACTGCGTCGACCTTCTCGACCGAATACCACGAGTCAGTCCACCCGTTAATGACCGACCAAGCATTTAATACTCAAGTTTAGTGGGGTACCTGTCAACAAGCGGTGTAAACACGTGGGTCGACTAAACCTGGTATAAATAGTGTCTACATTTATTTCATATGGTAAATTTTTACCTACCTGTATTTACTGCACTACACTCGATACTCAATATTCGATAGCTGACTTGAACGTCGGAGTAGCAACCTAGATAAAAACCCCCCAATTCCTCCAAGTTGGCCTCTAGTTCACTCATTCTGTTTACTCGACCAGGTCCAAAAAGACAGGCGGCGTTCCTCCAAGTTATAAATTCAAGTGGTTCGAGCGACATAGTTCTTTGACTCCAATTGGAACAAGAAAGGGCCTCAATCAGATTTAATGCAACAAAAATAAAGGGTCGATCATAATTGTCTTCACTCATTTCATGGGTCTTAAGCAACGCGGTTAATTTAATAAAGAGACTAGTATATATTAGGTGCGAGGGGCCTAAACCACATGTTTAAATAAACAGTAGGTCTTTGTAATTATGGATACCAGGTAAAATTCAACTAATTAATAATGTTCTAGATTGAAGGACCTAATGCAGAGACGTAATGAGGTTAATCTCTCATTTTCATTTTTACTTTTATTTTCCGCCGAGGAAAGATTATAAAAACGAAATAGAGTTTACTATATATATTTGTTTTGGGGTTCCGTTGAGTAACTAGTTTGGCTTTTGCCTGTCAGGCTGTCACAAAGGAAAACACAAATGTTATTTGACTACTTAGTACATATTTATAATGTATAGATACGAATATAGTGACACATACATATAAATATAATAATACATATTTTTTCTAAAATTTGTATGTAGAAGTTTTTTTTTTTTAATGCAAATTCCGAATTAGAAATCTATTAAATCAATCAAAATTAAAACATACAACGAAATGATAAGAAAAGCAACGCACGCTCAAGGCTCCATTTCTAACAAATTTGTGGGCAATTCATATTTGCTCCACGTCTAATAGAACAAGCGTTCTCAAAACTAAATTTAATACGAATAGAGACCGTGAGAATACCACAAACAACTTTTTCCATCACCAAATTCTTAGCATTTGAAGATTCTATAGTAGCAAAAGATTGAGCCATACATGACTTCTGATCAGGCGTGTATTCATGTGATTTGATATCGAAATAAATGCATCCATACATAAGTGGCAAAAGATGCGGACGTTTGCAGCACCGGAAGAACCATCTGCAATAAGATAAGATCTCAAAAGGAAAAAAAAGTTAAAACTCTCATCGATAGGGAAAAACAGCTCTCATACGAGAGTAAAACTACTCTCATACGAGAGGAACAATCAAATAAAGAAAAATAAACTACAAAGAATATAGATCAAGAACTCAAAGAGATCCATATCTCAAACAAGATATGGATCTCACTGAAAATCAAAGCAAAGAGGACACGAGTTCTAGAGAGAAAAAGAGATCATACATTAAAAGTAAACATATATAATTCTCATGATACGTTTTTAATATTAAGACTATATTAGTTTTATTTAATCGCGATCATGTGAGTATAAATAGAAATGGGGCAATGGTCATAACTTTCATCAATTTGGAATATTTTTACTTGATTCTCCATCAATTTGATACCACATTATGTGAAATTTGTACGTGCATCCAATTGGAGAGTTAAAGTTCTCATAATCACAAAATCCACGAATTTAGACTGCATAATATGATATAAATACTGCATTATAACATTTTTTGTACTACATTATGTGAATTTAGTATGTGCAACCAATTGGGGAGTTAAAGTTCTCATAACCACAAAATCCACGAATTTAGACTGTATAATATGATATAAATACTGTATTATAACATTTATGTACTACATTATGTGAATTTAGTATGTGCAGCCAATTGGGGAGTTATGTCAAAATATGATGTATAATTAGGGATTTATACCACAATACCCGAATAGAAATACTTGCATTCCATTAGAGAAGTTAGGAGTTCATATTCTAATTTTGGGCATAAAACCGTTTTAAATCTCTTAATTAGTTATTTCATCATTTGATATGAGTAGTAATCCACAAGGGAATGATTCTATAATCGACAATAGATCTTTTAATTCAGACCAAATAAAAAAAAAATCAAACCTACATGTAGTCAAGTGTCCAAGTTTCTACTATATAAGCATACGTAAAGAATCGTTATTATATGATCGTTAATGCAAATTTAATTATGAAAGTTTACTGATTTAAGTTTGGTTGTTGATAAATTACTAGCTAAATACGAAAGTCGAAACTATTAAATCATGTCCCAAATAAGATGTTAGATTTTGTGAATGTCGAAATATTTTGTCACTTTATACTAATGACTTTTGAAAATTAACTATTATAGAACTTGATCCATTATAAATTTTACATAATGTTAAGTTTAATTAACAACCTAGTAATATTATACCGTTAAGTTAATTACTTTATGAAGTGAAGTTTTAATCCAAAGAGTTACATGCGGAAAATATTGGAATTTTAGGATCTTAGCTAGTATAGGCGATTAAAATTAGTTATAAGTCTTCGCGCGTGTTTAGCCAGCATGACTAAATCAAAGAATTTGTAAATCACGTTTAATTAACACACGGCCTGAAAATAGAATAATTGTAAAATATCATCTCAAAATTTTATACTAATATGGATAACTATGTCCGCAAATTAAATAAGAAATTTCCAACGTTGTACCTTCTAGAGAATTAAATTTTGGTACGAAAAAGGGTATTTCCATAAGATTTAAGTACTCAAGTTTGTTTCACCAAAAAAAAAAGTAGTACGCAAGTTGTACAAGCTGTATAACTACATTTCGGAAAACGAAAGCACGAGTTGTATTTACAAGTTGCAAGTTGGAAGCTTGCAACTCAAATATCATACCAATATTAACCTCAATGATATATATTATGTATTTTATACTCCAACATTAGCTCACAATATTTATATATGAACATTAGAAAATTCAGAATTAAAATCATTATTTTGGATAACGAACTTACATCAACCATTTATCGATTTATTTACGAATACAACAAACATTTAGTTATTATTAAAAAAAAATGAAAAAATAATAACAATATGGAAAACGGAGGGGCACACGGCGTAATTCCGCGTGAAAACGAAGGGCAGTTATTCCCCTGTTGACAAAGCAACACGCAACGTGCACCGCTTTTTCTGGACGTAAATAAACACGTGCTTTTTCGGATTTTCATAAACATCCATTCCTCTCCTCTCCACCCACCGTAACCCAACCCAACCCAACCCAACCCACCATTATTTTAACAATAATAATACATAGGTCCTTTCAAAGCTAGTCGGTCTGCATCGTGGCCCCACTTTTGTTTCTAAATTAAAATATTAACCCACATATTCCTCGTGCCTTTATTCGTCTCTCTCCACAAAACTCATTCAACTCCATCCCCAATATTTAAACCCCCTTCCTTCCTCCCTATTCAATCTCACCAAAAATCCTTATCATACCTTCAAATTCAATCCACCACAACACCACCTTATCTTCTCCGTTGGAATCCATGGCTTCTTCTGAAAGATTTGTCTCCGGAGGAAGGTCTAGTTTCTCGCAGAAATGTAGTCTTCTCAGCCAGTATTTGAAGGACAACGGCAGCTTTGGAGACCTTACTCTAGGTTTGATGACGCCCAAATCGGCGCAACCTAGAGGTGTGTTCTGATTTTTTTGAATTTTTGTTGCGTTTTTTGGATTTTGAAGTTTTGATCTGTTTGTGTTGTTAGATTTGTTTCTAATTTTGCTCGGTTTTGCGAAACAGGGACTATGGATTTGTTGCCGATGCTTGAGAAGTCGGGTCAGAGTGCTCTTCCCGAGCTCGTCGCCGGCGAGGAGGTTCTCGACGGATCTCGCCTCAGGTAAATGACGATTCTACCGTTCGCCGGTTTTAGCTGTGTTTTTTCGGTTGCTCCTGGTTGCTGAGGGATGTTTGTGTGATTTTGTTTGACAGTGGTGTGAAACCGGAGCCGGAAAATGGGCAGATGACCATATTTTATGGGGGTCAAGTGATGGTGTTCGACGATATGCCCGCCGACAAGGCGGAGGAAATCATGACGCTGGCCGCGAAGTGCAGCGCCGCCGGGAACCGTTTCTCCGCCGCCGTTTCTCCGCCTCGTGCGGCGGAGTCCGCCACCAGCAGCCCGATTATCGCCTCCACTTTCCCCCAGGCGGCTCTCGGCTCAGATTTGCCAATTGCAAGGAAGAATTCGTTGGCTCGCTTCTTGGAGAAGAGGAAAGATAGGTAGGTGAATCAATTCCATCTTTATCTTTTCCTGATAAATCAGAACTGTTTGAAACAAGGATTGAAATTAATCTTGTTTAAAATTTGTGAATGTTTTACAGGATTACAGCGAACGCGCCATATCCGATAAACAAGCCGATCAAGACTGAGGAGTGGCTCGGCTTGGCTCCGCGGCGGCTCAGCCAGATCCAGCGTCATTAGATGTGCTAATTACTGTTAGCGTATGTTAATTACTTGTTTTTGTGTTAAGTAGCATGATATTTTGGTCTTATGTTAGCCGGCAATTCAGATCTAACGGATTAATCAAATCAATCTATCACGTTGATCCTAGATAGAAATTATATTGTTCCCTCGCAAGTTTGGACCAATCGTTTGTATTTTTGTTTTGTTTTTTAGAAATTATTTTTGTGGTGTTGAATATTGTGTAATTATATATATGTGATTATAGCAAATTCGTTGATCTCTTGTGTTTTGATTATCTTTTTCTTTTGTTTTATAGTAATTTTGTTTTATTCGGGTGAGATTTAATTAGATTAATCTTATAACTTAAAATAAGATTCTCATGTATATTTTTATTTATAATGAATGGATAATACATGACACACGAATTTTATACAAGTTCTTTAAAAAATTTATACGAACTTGTTTTTAAAATTTTCGCACATATTTTTCACAAGAGAATCGTTGAATATGGTTTTATATAAATTTTTTTTAATCATTTTTTTTTCTCAAATGAAAGTGTTAGATAAGGTGATTCATACCTGACAAGTTTATCCAAACTTTTTTTTTGAATTTATTCATACCCTGAGGGCTGAAAAATTTACACGAACTCTTTCATGAACGTTTTTTAAATTTTTCTGGAGAACTTTGAACTCTTTTATGAACTTTTTTTTTAATTTATTTAATTTCAGGTGAGAAGTGAACATGAATTGAAACATGAATTTTTTTCGATTTTTCACTTAGAAAATTTTACATGCGTAATTTTAATTTCTTATTGTTGAGCTAAACTTAAAACCTATAAAAATTGTTAAATGGTTAGACCTAAATTTAATTTTGCATGTGTTTTCAAGTATATTAATAATTCTCTAAACTTCCCCACCAGGCCACCACCTCTTAAAATTGTCAAATTATTCATCTCATCGATACTTGTGTTTAATTTTGTACTTTAAAGGGGATATTTATTTATTTTTTAAGAAAGTAATTTAGTAAATTGGATTTATCATAATTATTTAGTAGTTTCAGCACGAGACGGTTTCCCTAAAGTTGGACAAGAAGAATATTGGTAATTGGTAATTATCTTTTATTACGATTCATGATTAATGGAATCCTTAATAACTTTAATACAAAGGAAGAAGCTGCAGTCTTTCAAGTCCAAAAGCGTATTATGCCATATTGCCATGTTAAATACGCAAGGGACAATTACTTTCTTGGAAAATTGTTATATTTATTAAAGGAATCAAACAAAGGATCATTCTTTTGGAAAACGTTATTGTTGATTATAGGGTTATTTCTAAATCGTTTGAGATAACACGTTCATTCATATATTGAGACGCAAAATATTTATGTGGATGTTCTTGCATCTGAAAAACATAAGATTTATCGTAATGAGTATACCGGACAAAACTGTGGAGCTTAGTCTTGAAAATGATGAACTGTGAGGAAATTAATTGGTTGCAGTTAAAATTATTTTTTCTTTTTTTTTAACTTGGTAAAAAATTTGAATCGAACTTGTACGGTATTTTTGTTAAAAATTGGATTGTCCTCATTAAACGACTCCATCATAATTTATACATTGGTTGGTGTATGCTAATGCAAGAACAATCTTCTAAAATCAAGAGAGAATTAAATCATTCTCGTGATACTATGTTTATGGAGGGTCCTATTCCTAACTTTAAGGTAAACTATCATTGGATTTGGTACCTTATTTCGTTTCTTATTCACGACAGCATGATTGCAAACGTCGGATGAATGTTTGTTCATATTAGGGCTTCCATACTTCAACAAAAATTGCAATAAAAAGGGGGAGAAAAAGGTAAATATATAAGAAAATTTTTTGACGTTTCTCCAAATGGGTTTCACTCTATTTTCAATTTATATACAAAAATATTTTTTCTAAATGGTCCATTAATTTCTAAGTTATCACGAATGTATGTTGTATGAGGATAAATACACAAACACAGTTATACAAATATTTTTAATTTATACATGAAAAGTTTCGACATATACGAAATATTAAGAAAATGTTAACTTGAAAAAAATATTATTGTAGTCCCTAGTAATTTCATAAGGTGGTAGAAATTATGCAAAGTTTGAGAACTTTATACCATTTCAAAGCTAACAACTATTATTTGGGACGAAATTTCTTAAGTTGCTATATCGCCACGAGGATCATCCATTTGAATTATTTTTTCTTAATAACTTTTTTTTAATTAATTTCCACCACCAACTCCTCGGACATACGAAACGCGTCTTTGAAAAAATAAATAACGCCAATTAATTGGAAAAACGCGTGACACAAGTCATAATCGCAACATAGTCTATATATATAAGTTGGACGTTGATAACGATCATTTATTTGCATTTTTGTGTTAATTACCACTAGCGTATGACCAGTGCGATGCACGATATTAATAACAATATAACTTATAATTTTCACACCCGAAATGATATGCATTTTTCTCCGTATACAATTTTTTTCTGTTTGACGATGAAGTGAAACTCTAATCCATATAGTTTTCAGTGAAATGATCATAACTTATATAGAAAATTACATCCATTTTAAAACTAATTAGAGATGAATTTAAATTGAGCATGAACAAAGGAATTTTCTTTTATTTAGTTATTTAGGAAACAAAAGTCTTTTATCATGGATAATAGTACAAATGATAAATATGGCAATTTACCCCTTTTTTAGGTTTTGAAATTTTAATTTTACAAATTATCTTTA
>JBBMKE010056352.1:0-18181 GCA_037834125.1 Lippia alba | reverse complement strand
TTAGGGACTGAAAAGGGATTTATGTTGTGTGTTGGGGAGTTATGAGGGAGAAAAAAAAGGTGGGGAGTTGGGAGGGAGTTGACCACTGTTCCGGAGACTTTAGGGGAATTATCCATTTAATTTTTGTGGTTATTTTATCTTTTTCGTTTTTGGTGGCTGTGGGGAAAAATGGGATTTGTGTCAATTGTTTAACATATTATTATATATTGTAGTGAGTTATAATATATTTTAAACACATATTATTAAGATATATATATTTATAAAATAGGATATATTTAATACACATTTACATTTAGCATATGGTATATATTATTAGAACCATGCATTTATGTAAGATAATAAAACAGGAACTTATTTGTTATTAAAAAAGATCATTATTATGTCATATATTATTAAGAGATTCTTATTTTGGTAATTGATTTTAAAAAACAAACAAACTTATTAATAGATGATCGACCAATGAATAATTTTTAAAGAAATACAAATTTTCAAAAAAAAAAAAAGAGAAAAAAGTATTGAGTCAAAATTAAAACAATTTTAATCAAACACAACATTTCTATATATTATCGTATAGACATATGATACATACTATCATATTAAATTATAGTACCAGACATGTTAGTAAACAGTATAATTGAGAATTTAAGACACAAACATATTAACTATATGAAATATGTTTGGTCCATTATTACAAACACATGTATATATATGTAGTATTGAATTAACCTATTAAGGTATACATATCATATTAACTATTATCATATATATATCAAACTTATTGTTTATTAGTATCACTGATCAATCACAATTTATAATAAATTTTTTATTATTAAAAAACATATATTATTAAGGAATAGATTTCTAATAAATATATGATACATATTTCTTTTTAAATCATAAATGTTAGAAAAATATAACATAAACCTATTATAAAATATAATATATTTTACATTATCTTATATATCATAAAATATACATCAATAAATTAAATATTATTAAAATTTAAGGCATAATGAATATTATTAGCTCTTATTAAAATTTAAGGAATCAATTAATTAAATATTATAGAAATTTAAACAAAATACATTATTAGCTCATATATTATTAAAACACATACATACTTTATTATAATATATGATACATGATAACATACCATCTTACTAAACCATTGTACCATACAAGTTAGTAAACTATATAATTAAGCATTTAAGAAACAAACATATCATATATATATTTATATAAAGAACATATGAGATATATTTGGTCCATTATTAAAAACACATGTACACATAAATAATATTAAAAATACATTATTAGCTTGTTATTATTAAAGAACACATACATAATGCATGATTGATATTATCTTGTCAAACTATATACATTGGTGAATCATATATTTTAAAAATTTTAAGATATATATAATATATAAATGTACATTTACAAAATATAATGTTGGACCATATACAATTAATAAAAGTGTATATATAATATATGATATGTATTTATTATATTTTTAAAATTTGAAGCCATAAAAATATATAATAAAATATATAGTTATACATGTTTAATATATGTATTATATATAATATAAAATCTAATATACATATATATAATTTTTTAAAAATATATATACCTAGACTCGCGAGCCAGTTCGCAAGCCACGAGCTCAGACACAAGAGGCTCGAGATTGACTCGAGGTCAGGATCGGGCTCATCGGAGCTCGGATCGAGCTCGTATCAACATGATTTCAAGCCAAGTCAGCTCGAGATCTGCTCGCGAAGCTCGCAACCTGCTCGGCTTGTTTGCACCCCTAGTGATGTCTGTAATTTGTAAATTATAATTATTTCATCTAATTTGAGGGTTAAGTTTAATTAACCCAGACGTAAAACGTTAATGTCATTTGATATTAGTTCGTATATAGAGACAAAGAGATAGGGTTGTGACCGGTGTGTATGTGAAAAGAAACTCATAATATAAAAGTTCTTATTATAAAGCCCGGATTCTAGGGAGTGTGGGGTTCCATATTTGAATATATGGAATATTTCGGTTGAATTGAGGCATATGCATGTGAAAATTAGAATTTATCGTATTCTAATTAAGTTACAAACGAGATAATTATTTTGATAAATGTGATTTCATATAAAACTCATTTATCTATTCAGAAGTGCTTAGATATATGTTAGAATTTTAAGTCATGTATCTCTTATCATTATAGTGCTATTAACAGCTGGAAATATATAATATTAATATAGAAATGATCAATAGAAAGATATAAACAAAATTGTCATGATTGTTAGAATAAAACTATGGAATATTTGTGATACATATTGTCTTGGAGGTTAACTAAAAGTTATTTTTAATTTCTTATAATTTTTAGTTTATTAATTGAGCTAAGTCCCAACGTCGGCCGGTATATATGTGCTCATATAATATGTCAATCAAAACAATATTTATGTGTTCTTAATCATGATTTATGGGACAACAATTATATAAGAGGAGTCCATTTGACTATTACAATGGAGAGCAACTTTCCTTCTATCCGACCTCAACAGAATTATCAAAAGGTCATTTTCTCAATCCTTTATTCACAGTGATTTTCATTCATGAGTATATATTTCTATATAATTCTCTGTATTTCTTTCTTTTTAAAATCTCACTTGACTCTTCATATAAAATTTATTAATTTGAGTGTCGGAGAGCCAAAATAAAACATCCCTTTTCCCTTCATTTTAATCTTCTAATGCTTGTATTTCTAATAAGAAGAGCCCGCCCACTAAGAGAAAGCCATTTTACTTCTGTCGAGCATCCCACTGCTCGGAGTTCCCATACTTCTATAAATTTTAAATGACTGCACACAGCCTCGGTCGTCAAACCCCATAATTTACATAGCCTAAAATGAAATTGATATTATTAATGCTTTGGGAAAACCGTAAGTTTTTCTATTTGATAGTACAAAAAATTATTAGGTAACCAGAAAGTTGAACAAAGGAACGAGATGGGACGTAGGAAAATGACACCCTTCCATTTGCAATGATAAGATAACATGGACGAAAATTATAGAAAACACATGCTTTCAACATAATCATTAGTAATTAATTATTAAACCTAACTACTGAACTATGCCCCAGGCCAATTAATGACTATAAACTATGTTACATTTGAAATAGGAACCTCACACCAACCCTTTAATTTTTCTAAATTTAATTTCTACCGAACCATCTCGATCACATAATAGAAAAGAACGGACTATCACGATATCCGAAATTCCCGTTTCTCATCGGATCTAATCAAGCCTAAAGTGACTGCTCGTACAAAAACCCGAGATTGTTGTCCTCGTCGAAGAGCATCGCGTTGCTTAGGCCGGTACGTGGGGTGTGGTTACCGATGTTGTTGAAAGAGTCTTGTTCATTAAAACTGGGGGAAATTGTAATTTGTGAAGAAGAATTAGATTGTGACATTTCCATGTAGATTAGTGCCATAAGATTGGCATTTTGGCATTGCATGCTGATAAGTTCAGCTTTGGCTTTTGCTAGTTGTTCTTGGAGATCATCCACTTGCTGTTGGAGTTGGGAAATCGCACCGGCGCAACCGTACACTGGATCCCTCAGCCTCGCATTGGCTTCATACACCATGCTGCTCACTGCATCGGCTCGTTGTGGTTCCGGAAGTTCCTGATGGATATGTAAAATAATTTAATAATTTTAAATATGATAAAGTAATTTGGTATGCAACTATTATTAGACATATGAAGGGGAGAAAAATTACAAAGATTCCAAGAATTTAGGTTTAGACTAAAAAAAAAGGTTCAATAAACTTCATAACTTGCTAAGTAACTTATTCAAAGAAACAACCTGTCCAAGATTTTTATTTTTATCTTTTTAAAGTGTGACGTTATTTTCTTTCTTTTAGGTAACGGATAAAGAAAGCTGACTTAGCTTTATTGAAATAAACCAACAGATCGTCAATTTTTTGGAGCTCAAAAATAAAATTTCCACGATTGTGCTATTCCAAAGTTAAAAAAACTAGCTAAACGGTCTTCAAACGTACACGTATTAAGTTATCTAATACTAAAAATACTGAATAATTATTTATGAAGGAGGTTTGACTTTTAAATTTGTTATATACAACATCATTGGCTTATTAATATGTAATATTTTTTTTGAAAACAGATATGTAATATTTAAGGAGGGACATATGTGAAAGCTCTTCCTTTTTGCTCAAACAAAGTGGGCACCGTGTCATGCAGCACGTTTTGCCTGCGGTCATGTCGTTTAGACTGCAACTTTGAAAGGCGATCCATTATCGTATGATGCACGGATAATTATAAAAAATATCATTTTGTCGTATGGTGTTATGTCAGATACTTGTATCCGATACTTCTTACATGAGAAATTTAAAAAAAATTGTATCGACGTGTCTGTTTTATATTATCCGTATTTGAGCATCATAGACGTACACTTAAAAAAAAAAATATATCCCACTTCCAATTCATTGATACACATTAATCTTAAAATACTTATTTCGAAATTTTCCATCAAAATTCGTCAATTTTCTATTTTCCTTTGAATTGTCTATTGCCCTAAACCATTGATTTATTTATATGATAATTATAATGCACTCTGTTTAATATTCACAAATCGTTTGTACTATTTATCTTGTTGTTATCGAAATCAATAAACTCAAAGTTTCAGTATAAATACGCTCGATCCGAACATGGAATCCAGTGTTCATATGTGTGTAATGTGTTATTCTTGTGTATGTAAATATATTTATGTATGTATACCTGCAAGAACTTGATTATATTGCTGGCACCAAAAACACGATGAGCAGTGGTGAACTTGAGTGGATCATTGGGAGGGAAGTAAGGAGCCAACACGCATTTTTCGACGCATCGTCTTCGTAAAACCTTGCAAGCAGCACAAGGGCTGACTATCACAGCTTGAGATTGAGGAAAAGAGGAATTAATGGAGGATGAATTTGGTGAGGTTACAGTCGTATCACTGCTAAAGCCTTCCATTGATATTCTTTTGACGCAGTTATAACTTATAATATTATGCTCAAGTGAACAGAGATCAAAACGAAGTGCTTTCGTACCAAACAGGCTGCTTAACAACACAATATATATAACCCGGGGAGCTGGGACTAGTCGTTTCCTTTGAAAGAAGAAAAATGTGTGTCAATGTTGTGATTTGTTTTGTGTGCGTGTATCTCTACATAGATATAGTACAAAATTATACGCGTATTTATTTGTATTCTTTTATTGAAGTCGTGTGAAACAAAAATTTATAAACGAAATTTGGAACTTATAGAACTTAATTGTAAATTTTAAAATGGACAAAATCAAACTGTCAAAATTATAAATTTACAGGACTTAATTATAAATTTTGAAACAAAAAAGATTAAATTGTCAAAATTATAAACTTTCATAACAAATTGCAAAAATTTAGAACTTACAGGATTTAATTGCAAATTTCAAAACGAACAAAATTAAATTATCAAAATTACAAACTTATAAGAAAATGTTTACTTTCTTGGTTTATTATCTAATTGGATTTAATATAACTGTGTTAAAATTTTGTTAAATACTCAATTTAATTTATTTAATGCAATAGGTTATCTTGGTTAATTAAAAATTCCTTTTTGGAGTTGTTAATTAGCATAGTGCATTCTTCTATTTTCTTGGGCTTTGTCAATAGACAATAGCATAGGGTCATTACAATATTTTAATAAACACAGATATATATAGATGTGTTAAATAACTAATACATCCATTTCTAATGAAGTAAATTATCTCTCTTAATTATAAATGTCAAAACGAACAGAACTAAATTATCAAAATTGCAATTAAAATATATAAAGTTTCTCCGACCATATTATATAAATGTAATATAATAATTTGAAATTCTAAGAATGTCATCTAAGCGTGAATGTGAATAATCTCATTAAAGTTTATTTGGTCATGTAATAATTGCATAATTCTTTTATTAGTATCTTATTAGTTTATTCACTTTGTAGAGATCACATAGTTTTTCTTTTCCAAATTCAAATATAAATTTATACAATAAATAATAGAATCAAGCAATAGTAAAGGACTTTATCATTTAAATAAAAATAATCATTTTACATGAAACTTTAATAAATAACTGCATTGTAATAAATTAGCAAATAAATAGATTATATTTAATTAAATGATGATTATAACAATAAATAAACGGTTTAATCCTAAGATTTATAAATTATATTACAAAATTTAACTTTTTATGTAAACATTTTTCTTTAACTAATTTTATATAATTATAATTAATTAGGACAATTGGGTCTATCATTCTAACCGTATGTAAGAATAGTCTTATTATATTTATTTCATTACGTAAATAAAAAGATATAAATTTAAAAAAAAAATGTAACTCGAGGATTCCAGCGATTCATTCACCAGGGCTCGACTATGGAGCTCAGATTCATCTCAATTTATCAGCATCTCTATTGGGACAAGAGTTTCCTTCTCTTAAGATTCTCAACAGAGATAGAAGTTTTGACAAATCGAGAAATTGAGCTTCTTGGGTTGAAATGAGGATCCCCTTCCTTGAAACCATAAAAGAAAAAAAGAAGTACAAATTGCGAAATAATAAAGAGCTAGCTCGAGAGAAATACTTGAGTATTTAGGGTTGACGAAAGGAGGCTAGAGAACTCTGCTTCAAGCTCATCACTCACTTGATTCTGTGCTCGACTGCTTCTAATACTTGAAAAGTTCTCAAGAATAAGATATGTGGCAGTAAAATTAAAATTACTGACCCCCTATTTATAGAAGTTGGAAAGACGAGAATCAGAAAGGTGAAACGACACCATGATTACAGTGGGTCCCTCATCAAAATTTGAAATAACGCCAACACATTAGCCTTCATTGGCGACTTCTTGGGGCTAATGACATGGCATGGACCCACTAATCTGCATGGCATGTTGCGTGCATGAAACGTGGAACCATGATGAACTCGACTTGCCCTTCTATCAACTCGATCGGAACTCAAGGGCACACCTCGAGAATCTGCTGAAGATGCCCAACATCCGTTCTTCTACGCTCTCAGTTATGCTACTTGACTTGGAAAGCGACATGGCCACTCATGGTTCTCAGAGGAAGTGGCTGACCACGCATTAAATGAACTATTCTAGTGGGGCAGCTGTCAATTTAGGACACTCCCACATCGTCTGAGCTCATCATTACACACTTGGGTATAAATGTCTTGCATTTACACCTCCATAGGAAATTACGACTTTTCACCTATCACATTTATTGCACTCTTTCTAGCTCGACCTCTTGCTTTCGAATACTAATTTGAGCGTCGGAGTGCTAACCCGAATAACACCTCTTCAATCACGAGTTGTTCTCGAGCTTACGTTTTCTTCTCTCCTACAAACATTTCAATTTGTCAACAGACTCTCTACCATTTACAAAATCTAAGTGGTTAAGCCGACTTAACACTCAAGCTTCTCAGTTTGATATTTGGCTTAATCACAATAAATATTGTATTATATAACATAATGATTCATTGATAGAAAATGCGTAACTTTGATTCAATACTTCTATAGTGGTGTAAGTTTGATTCAATACTTGTGAATATTTTGAGCTTTTTAATTTATTACAAAATTCCTTATTGGTTCATATTTTCTATAAATTTATAATTAAATAAATCAATAACAATTAATATCTATAATGGATTGTAATTAAATATAATTATCATTTTCTTATTTCATATTACAAGGCACAATCATTATTGGAATTAATTAAAAATTTCAAGGAAATTATTAAAAAGTTTTTCATTAGCCGCCCTTAATTTCTATTAATTGAAATGTATGTACTTTTAAACATTCCATGCAACACACAATATTTATACTAGTACTTCAATCTTGCATTACGTTCAAATTTAGTGATAAGTGATAACTATTAACTAATTAAATGTCAGAACATTAATGCGCGACTCCCGCACGCGTACACCCAAAAAGGGTTAACGAGGTGGAAAAATGAATCCGATTCCATAGAACTTGCGGTATAATACACAAATAATCTCATTTTCCACAAACTTTTCTACCTACGAGTTAAAATTCTACCTACAATTCCAATTTAATTTCTAGTGACGTAAACATGTTATGATATAATTAAAATATTCTCACATCTTTTGGATCTTAGCTAACTGTTGCAAGTTGAAGTAATCAAGTCTAATGTCATGATGACTCTATTCAACCTTATTACAACCAACTTTTGAGGCTAAAGAAAATATATATGGTTTTAAGTTTTAACTTCGATACTTCGTCTTGCACATTATTTAGTTAGTTCTCAAATAAACTATTTATGTGGCAAAAAGCTAATTGTGAATGCACTTAATGATTTTTCTTTTTTCTTTTTTGTGGCTATTAACCATCAAATGCATCACTCATGATTTTCTTTTTTATTATTTTTATTATTAATTAATTGGCCGGCAGCTAATTGTGAATGTACTCAATAGTATAATGGCAAGTGTCATTTATTATTTTTCCCCTTAATCTGGTATGAGTGTGATTATACAATCTCATAAAGGGTCTAAATGTAAAAAATGAAAAAGAAAAAATTTCATTCATATCTTATCGGTGTAAATTCAAAATAGTCCTTGTAAATTATGAATTAACCTCTATAAACAATTCTAATAGTAGTCAAGATTTAGGAGATATTTTTTTATCCTACATTACATTGTATTACATACTATATATAGTTAGGGTCGAACTATTAATCTAGAAAGATTGGTAATATGAAGAGTTCAATAGTTAAAGCACCTTTTTTTATTTGGAAACCGGTACGAAGAGCGCCTGTAGGTTAGAATGAGACCCCCTCATCGGTTAAGCACCAAGGCAAAAAGAATTAAACACAGGCACAAAATCAATCGTTCAAAAGAAAAACCTAACAGAAATGTTCACGGAAAACTCTAGGCATAAGCAACCTAAGATAAAACATAATCTCACACCCCCTACAAAGTTACATTTGAGGACAAAACACAACTCAAAGTTACGACAACCGAATTAGTAGTCAACATCCAAAAATCACAATAATTGAGTCAACCACTAATTTAAGAGAAAGATTCGGACTAGCCCGGAAATAGAAGTTTATTCCCAATTAAAATACTTGAATCCAATTTCCTATGTAAAACATAAGCGTGCTGAAACAAATTTAAATGAAAAAACTGAAAGTTGAATCATACTTTAAAAAATTTGAGAAAATGTGGCGGGTTTGAGAGAGAATACAATTACGTATTTGATATTTGGACACAAGAGAGAATAAATTGAATACCTACCCAATTTTCTTTCGTATTCATTATTATTTATTTCTTGACAGTTGCATGTACCTAAGATTATCTCACAAAATTCTACGGAAAAGAAAAAAATTGTTCGTCTGGTCTTTCTCTTGGAATTAGTTTGACATATCCTTGCGTGTGGACCATGCTTGAATAGAAAAGGCAAAATTTCCGTTGTCCAAGTTTTTTATTTCATGGATAATACAAGTCTTCGTGTTTCATAGTATTGTAATAATTATTATATGAAGAATAATTTTTGAGCTGTAAGAATTCTGGATGCACTTTGGAAGCATCTATGTAGATTCACATTGTGGGTCTCCTGGAAAATATTTAACAGAAAATGATTAAAAAAAAGAACATAGGTGAAGAAAAGAAGATTAACTAGTTAAGTTGATTGCAATCAATTGGAAAATTTTAAATAGTACATTGACTAAGCTCAATTTTAATATTTTAGACAGTGATTTGATATGTTTCATTTTGGTCACGATAATTTTCTCGCTTATATTGAAACCAGAGTTAGCGAATCTCCAAACTCTCATAAAATATTCCTGTTTTAGTTACATGATATTTAAAATTAAAAATAATTATATATGTTTATTCTGCATTTAAATCAACTTACAATATAGTTCATTATTATCGAAAAATGATATTTTAGTCCCTAACTTTTAGAACCGTTTGAGGTCTCTAGGGTCTCATTATGTCATTCCAAAAGTACATCTGATTTGTTATTAAATTCATAATTTGTAGAGATATTTTTGTTTATATATATATATATATATATATATATATATAAAAACTTTATGGATGATTTTGAATTTTTGTCGTATAATATTTAATGTAATACTCGTAAAACCGTCAGCCATCAAGGGCATACGTTATTGGGATTTAAATGTAATTTTCCGATAATAATAAACTATGTTATAATTAAATTTAAAAGCAAGATAATTAGATGTAAATGACGGTATAAAATTATTCTATTTTGGTATGGCCTCCTTTGTTCACAACTTCCGCATTATGTTCCTCAATCCTGATCATGGCCGTATCAATAACAATTGGCGTATCAATCCTCATTCATCAGTATTGAAACTTTATTAGGTAGTATTTTACTCCTGAATTTTCATGTTAATCAAAAAACAAAATAAAAATTAGAACGCTGCTGTATTGGTCCACACGGTACCTACTATTACTTTATACTTGGATATATTTGGAAGACATAAAGCAAAACAAACCGCTGAAAACACGGTACTTATAATTACCTCTATTTTTTTAACGATCATACGCCCAAACAGCGGGCAAACTAACTCAAGTCCGAACTAAGTAAATCAGAAACAAACAACGGAAAATTCAAAGAACCAATACAGGCCGAAGTCTTTCTAGCTAACTTGTGGGCCCCCTATTGGCTTCACGACTAATCGACGAAAATATCACTTCTTCAGAACCCGCACAAATAGCACGAGTATCAACAATAATATTCCCAATGATCGAGAGGTCTTCATCCTCGCTTTGAAGTTGATTGATCACATTAGCATTGTCACCCTCGATGACTATCTTACGCCACCCAAAGTCCCTTCCCATCCTAGCGGCCGACAAAGCTCCTAAAGCTTCAGCAACATAGGGATCAATCGAGTTATGTTTCCGGTCGGTTCCCCAACCTATGCATGCTCCTTCATCGTTCCGAGCCACAACTCCAATCCCTACCGCTCCAGATACTTATAATTACTTTATACTTGCATATATTTATTTTATTGTCGTACCAAACAAAATGGTGAAATTTTAATAACAATATGTTGTTCACGCGTATGGTACAAAAATGGTGTGAATTCCTAAAATAATTTAATTTTGGCGTAAGACGTTTTTAGATATCATGTACTACAAAAGACGCTTTTTTAGAAAATCGTTTTCATAAAATTTGTCAATTGACCAAATTAAATGTGCAATTGACCACAAAAATATTGAAGACGCCTTGTTACAAAACGTCTTCATAACACATGGATTTAAAAGACTGTGAACACATAGAACCTCTTAAAAATTCAATGGATAGGCAGATAAAAGAAGTGAAATCTATAGAAAGCTAAGATAAGAATAAAAAGTAGTTACAAAATAGATAAGACTAAGGGAGTGTTTGCAAACTCTACTCCATAAATAGAAGTAGAATTAGAAGTGAAATCAGTAAAAAATTGCAGTAGTAAAAGCAGTTTTGAAAAAAAGAAAAGTGATTAGTAGAAAAATAATCGTTTGTGTGTTTGTAGAGAAAAGTTGATAATCACTTTTAATTTTTATAAAGTTACTAATTTACCCTGAAATATTTTAGAGTATTATAATATGATTAAGTATTTTATTAATACATAACTTATAATAAATTATTATAATTTTGTATAAGATTATTTATAATTAATCTTACATGGATTTATTCTATATATGCTTTATTTATATATTTATAAAACTTACGAAAAGAGAAGATTTACTTGGTAAATGTAAATTTTTTTAGGTATGAGATTTTCTGAGATTACAAAATTTTGATTGGAGGAGAAAAGAAAAAGATAGAACAAGTTGAAAAAAAATAATGAACTTATAAACATTAGAGTTTGTATTTGTATGTAAAAAGGTTGATTAAGAATATTAATATTTTAATAAGGATATTATTGTCAAAATAGAATTTCAAATAAATTTAAAAAACCGTAGAAGCAGAATCCAAATGACATATCCAAAAGCATGTCATTGGTTGTTTCTGAATTCTGAATTTGGCTTGTTATTTTGGCTTATTTCTGCTTAAATTAAATAGACGCCGGTTTTCCAAACACTTCCTACATATTAAATAATTTTAAATACAATTAAAACTAAATATTAATTATATTTCTAATACTCCCTGAAGTTGGAGTTTTTAAAGAATGAGGAAATCCAACTCCAAAACTTTATCTTCCTTTCTCTTGTAAACTTTCATTTTCTTGCAAAATATTTTCTCCTTAATTTTTCTGATCCTTACTTTTCTTTTTATTTTATTTTTCTGATCGGGAAATCGTCCCTCTCCCTTTGGCGTTTTTGGAGAATTTAGGGTTCTTTACCCAGTCGGTGGTGTCTTTTAAAAGTCATTCCTTATGAAGAAGTTTTTTTAAAAAATGTGTTCGATACTTTTATACTCAACCGCCCATTTAATTTGGGCAATTGAAAAACCTTATGAAGACGTTTTCTAAAAAAACGTTTTTTTTTTCAATAGAAGTGAATTGATATACAACTCATTCTAACTAAATAAACAAGTTCAATGAGCTGATGCAATCACTTTTTACATTTCCACAATCCAAAACCATTGGGATGGAAAACTCCAAAGTAAAAAGAGTCCTAACGCAAAGCATTTAAAGAGAAGTATTCAAGGCAAGCATTCAAGTGCATAGAAATCATGCAGTAAACAAAATTTTTACTCCTTTCCAAAGACAGCTTCCTATAATTGCTCGACCACCATCTCAATAGGAGAGATGCCCCTAGATTTTAGCAACGAAAGACAAGCTTCGAGATCTTCATCGGCATTCAACTTTGATGTCTCGAGCAAATATAGAAGTCCCTTCTCTCCAAGCTCGTAGCCGATCTTCAATGTTTCTTTGGGTAGCGAAAATCGATTTTGTATCAAGTTCAAATGACGCATCATTGTCCAAGGTACTCGAAATCTTGTCAACAACTTGTTATCATCTCCATGTGACAAATAGATGAGAATGAATTACGAAATTTTCTCCGACACAGAACACCCACCCCCACTAACCCCTTAAAAGTGATTTTGAAAATATATATATATATATATATATATATTATAGATATAACTCAAGTTTGTTCGATTATAAAAATAATTATAAGTGTGAACATTTTGTTATGATGCGCCGAACACTTCACGAAAAAATCAATATATTGTATATTTATGCGAGGGAAAATTAGTGTGAAAAAATTAATGTATTGTATATTTATACAAGGAAAAAGCAGTGTATGTGTCTTATTGTATAGATAATATATGAATATCATATAACATTAGAGAGATAAAAGATATCATATCACGTAGCTAATTCTAATCAAAACCTAACTTTGTCAAAATAATATCACAAAAATTCAAATTTTCAATACATATTATTTAAATAAAATATGGTGAATTTGAATTTTAATTTCAAATATAAACGCTTAACAATTTTTTTTATTCAACTGTTTAAACTTTAGCTTACCTATAATTTATCGAAAGGATTAATTACTACACTCGATAGTGGATATCATAATCCTGAAACAAATTTTCGTTTTTTTTTTAATAAGGGACCATCTGTACATGAAGACTTTACTTTGAGAAAAAATGGTGGAAGCAAATTGAAGGAACACGAATCGTCGAAAACAGTTTTATCTATGAGTTTTAATGTCTTTAATCAATTTTAAGTTATTATTATTTTTTTAATATATTGAGGCCTAGGAATTTTCAACCCCGGCTTATAAGGAATCCTGGATCAGCCCCTATTTATAGAGGTTTGACCCTAATGGTTGTGAAAACACAAACCAAAAAGATTATTCTCTACCTAAGTTGTTGTACTTTGGATTTTTGAACCAATCACTTTATATAAAGAGAGAGTACAACTTACAAATCAGACAAGCTCTGCTTGGTACCATGGTTATTAACACTAGTACAAATCAATCCAGAGCACCAGGATTCCTAGCTTCATGCAAACTACCCACCAGAGATAGCACAAACAGTACTCTATATGGTGAAAATAAAAATAGCAGCAAACAAAGCAATAAGGAAAATCCTGACTTCTAACAAAGTGACCAACTCACTCAATTTATAGATGTTTGAAAAAAAAGTTACATAGCCTTTTTTTTTCAAACCAGTTTAACTTCCCAAGAATAGGTACAGCAACTTGATCAACTTGGCCTTTCTTTGACTTGTGACGTCCTCACCTGCATAAGATAATTGGAATATAAACAATATTTGTTTATCTCTTTTTTGTCCATCATACAAAACAAAGATTCAAGAGGTTTGACACATACTTATTTCTAAGTTTCCGTAGCGTATATTTAGTCATGCTCAATGTTTGAGGAGCTTCTTTTATTTGGGTAACACCCATCAGAGCTTGCAATAGGTTCAGCAGGAGAGACAGCAGTAGGTTGGGCTTCTTGTGCCCCCGTATCAAGCCCTTCAGGAAACTGAGTTTCCTGTTCGACATGACGAGGAAACTGATCCCATTGAGCTTCAACGGCATTGCTGGGCAAGGACACTAACTGATCCATCCAAAAGAGCTTCAGGAAACTGAGTTTCGATATGATGAGGAAACTGATCCCGTTGAACTATTTGTACAGTACATGATGAAGACGCTTTTTGGGGGAAAAAAAGTCTTACCCCAAAATTAAACTATTCTGGAGATTAACACCATTTTTGCACTATACGCATGGATAGTGCACTATTATTAAAAATTTTCCGAAAAAAAATTATAATATTAAGGATAATTACGAACACCCTCTAAATTTGACAAAAATACAAATTTGCTTTTAAAGATGGAGAAATTATGGATTCCTCCCTAACACTTATCTACTCCAATAAATTTAAGGATATCCTGCGAGCGAGAATCCGACTCCATAAATTTCGAGTTACGATTTCACCATAAGGTCCCATAGGGAGGTGAGGAACAGGTACTTTGACGAAGGCTCAACTGAATGGAAGGCGTAGTTCATCCAACGAGAGATGCCCAAATCTGAGTGGGAAATTGCAATCAATGGAACGAGAAGAACGGCCCAAACTTGACGAGCGAAGAGGCAATGGAGGAGGGTATGAAAGATGTCTTGGTTAGGCAAGTCATAGAGGGGGCAGGAGGCACCCATGGAGAGCTTAAGGCGTCGAAGGTTGGCGGCGGAAGGAGGCTATCATGGGCCGCACGCCAAGCAAACAATAGAACTTTCGCGGCCACGAGCATATGCCATATTTTCTTCCAAGTAGGTGACGAGACGGCCGAAGAACAGGATGCACTCTTCGTTAAAGCATATCAAAGGCTAAATGATAGGCACTCATAGACCAAGAAACACGTAAGTCAAGATTAAATCAGAGCAGCTAATGGGCTGTTCTCAAGGGGTTCTCCTTCTCATTATAAAATGGGCCTATTAATAAACTTTCGACTAAGACACGATTTTTAGGATAGGGCTATTTAACCAAATGTTCAATTTTCAGAAATCTTATCTGCCGGTTTGAAATAAAAAGATGCAAATAAAATAAGTCAATTTGATCTAATTTGGTTTAACTTTACTGGTGTAAGGATCAAACAACATATAAAAAGAGTTCAAAACTTTTTAAACATCTCAATCTTAATACATTCCATTTTAATACTTAACTTTAGTTTAATTGTTGTCTCCGTATAATCCATTCTCTCATAAATCTCACCCGAATGCAACTTGCATATACATTGAGTTGGAGCATTCTATTTCATAATATAATTTATTTTATTTAAATGGGACAAATCTCTCAGGCATAAAGATAAATTTGACATCATTCTCTTATCATAATAACTAGTAACTCTGCAAACACAATATGTGTACAAAAAATTATTAAATTAAAAAATTTATATTATTATTTAATTTATAATCATTTTTATATAATTATTATTGTATAAATAAATATCAAATACTAACTCTTTTATTCAATTTTATAATTAAATTTTACTTTCGATTTTATTGCAAAATCACCAAAATAACCTTGAAAGAAAAGGATATCATGACATGAAAATTGAATTTCATGAGTTTTATTTTAAAAAAAATTTGTTGTGATTAATTGCATGAATACTATTTGGATTTAAATTAACATATATTTTTCTAAATTTATGCATTCAAGTAAATTGTATTATAAATTGATAATTCAATTGAAGACAACTTCCAAAAATTAAGAGATATTAAAATTGTTAAATAAACTAATTAATTTAATATCCATCAACCAATCATAATTTTTACTTTACTTAAAATTTTCAAAAAAAATACAAAATTTTATATAGTCAAAATTAGTTCGATTAAGATCAAATACAACAATTTATATATTATATCATAGATATAGATATCTCACAACCCTATTAAAAAAAACACACACACAGCTCTCTATACATATATGGTGGAGGATTAATTTGAAAATTCATGCTTAAAATAAGATGAAATGATGTGAATAAATTTTGAATAACACATGAGAATTTAAATGGTTAGAGATCCACGATTTTCTCGACTATTCATGAATAAAAGGGAAAATTATAACTCAGACTCGCTTGACCAAACTCAATCAATTAAAAAAAATAAGTATATTACATTTATCATTTGATTTGTCATTCTCTCTAAATTTTCCTTCAACCACACAATTACACCCTTTTGGCCGAGCCTCAATAAAAGATAGGGTTCTTTTAAGTTGTTTACTCGTGTGAGTAACAACCTTTTTTACTCAAAAAGATTACAATCTTTTTCTATATATGTATATATAGATCTTATTGTATTTTATTTTTATTTTTGACCGGGGTATATACATATATTTTGTTGTATTGTAAAGCTTAGAATTGGTTTTCATTGATTGATTAATAAAGGGTTACAACGCCTCTAGTTAAATAGAGATTTCCCAACAAATCAGGAAAAGATAAATTCTATCTAAGGAAACAAATCAATCCCAATATTCTAGTCAATCTTCAACACTCCCCCTCAAGTTAAGCAATAGTGTCACTAATTCTTAACTTGCTTAATGCCTTCTGAAATGCGTGTGCCGAAACTGCCTTAGTCAAAATATCTGCAAGCTGGTCTTCTGATTTCACAAATGAGATTTCCACCGTGCCATCTTCAAGCTTCTCTTTTATGAAGTGGCGATCAACCTCCACATGTTTGGTTCGATCATGCTGTACAGGATTCTCAGAAATACTAATCGCGGCTCTGTTGTCGCACCTTAGGCACCCAGGGCCTCTCGGACTCACCCCAATCTCGCTCATCAACTTCTTGAGCCAAATGATCTCTGTTACAACCTTAGCAATGCCCCTAAACTCGGCCTCTGCACTTGAGAGGGCAACCACTTTTTGCTTTTTACTCTTCCAAGTTACCACATTTCCCCCAATCAGTGTAAAGTAACCTGAAGTCGACCTTCTGTCGTTTGGATTACCGGCCCAATCTGCATCTGTATAGGCTTCAATATCCAAGTGATCATGCCTGCCAAACATGATCCCAGTTCCCACTGTTCCTTTCAAATATCGCAGTATCCTTACCACTGCTTCCATATGATTCTTCTGAGGTTGGTGCATAAATTGACTAACTACCCCTACAGCATAGGCAATGTCGGGCCTAGTGTGAGATAGGTAGATTAGCTTTCCTACCAACCTTTGATACTTCCCTTTGTCCGCTAACTCTCCGCCTTCATCCAACTTGAGCCGGTGATTTACTTGAATGGGGGTATCAGCAGGCTTGCAGTCCACCATTCCTGTTTCAGCAAGCAAGTCAAGCACATATTTCTTCTGGGATAGAAAGATCCCTTGTTTGGATCGTAGAACCTCTATTCCAAGGAAGTATTTCAGTCCCCCTAAATCCTTCATATCGAATTCCTGAAACAAGTTTTGTCTGAGCCTCCCAATCTCCTCTTCGTCACTCCCGGTTATGATCATATCATCCACATAGATGATTAGACATGTGATCAATTCTCCTCTCTTCTTCAAAAATAGGGTATGATCAGAGTTGCTTTGTTTGAACCCATACCGTTGCATAGCCACAGTAAACCTACCGAACCATGCTCGTGGGGACTGCTTGAGCCCATAGAGTGCCTTTTGAAGTCTGCAAACTTCATTTCCCCTAAACCCATCAGCGAAGCCAGGTGGGGCCTCCATATACACTTCTTCAGTTAAATCTCCGTG
>JBBMKE010056249.1:0-18186 GCA_037834125.1 Lippia alba | reverse complement strand
ACCCTTTAAAGCTTATACCTAAGACTACAGAGTTAAGTCATAAAGTGAGATGGAACCTCAAGTCAAAGGCTCACTTAATCACATCAATGACTCGTGAGATATTTTCTAATCTAAAAGTTTCCATTTCATGAAATGAAAACTTTCTTTCCAATTTAGGAATTTTCTCACATGGGGCACCCTAGTGAATTTACTTATAGAAGTAAGCACCCTCATGTATCAAGCACGAATCAATTATACACTTTGCACCTCCACGAGACAAGGTGCTCCTTCTTAAGGGCGTGATTCAACAAGCAAGCCATAAAGGAGCCGAGTTGACAATCCCACTGTCTGTAGGACTCATCGGCTTGGAGTAATTTACTAATCATGACTTATGTAATATAGGGTTCGTCTCATGAACCATTTTGCCTAAATGGTAGAGTCCTAAAGTTATCAAGATTAGGGGAGTTCTTATACATGCATAGTTAAAGTAAATCGCAAACCCAAATAAGAGCATATAAAGAAGTGTTGCCTTAATTCGTTATTTTATTCAAAAACTATGATTACAATAAGGAAAAGTACAAAGCGGATATTACAATCGGTTTTCTAGGGCACTATTCCTAACATTTAATAACTTGATCGAGTTCCACCTTTTATTCTTGAGTGGTTCTCTTGGTTTTATTCTTGATTTTCCGAATTGGGCTCTTCGGCTTCAATTCTCCAAATCCTATCTCATATAATTGATCCATTAGCCCGGTAAATTGTCATCATCTCCAATATCCAAATTTATTGATCTTGTTCTTAGTTTTCCCAAATTGAACTTCCCGAGTTTTGGTTATTTGTCAAAGTCCCAAACCTCCGATTCTAAGTCCTTCAAATCGACGCCATGTTGCATTCACTTCCTTGCCCCTACATATCTTGTGGAAATTTCTAAAGGTCGACCTCGTTCCCATGCGGTAATTCTTCTTTCCCGGCATGCCCTTGGAGTGTGGAATTATTTCTCACAAAATCTTATTCTCTTCGACATCCCTTGCACTTCTACTATCTCGAACGTAATATCTCGCCTTCTTGAACTTTCTAAAACCTTTTGAAGTAATCAAATAGACATTCCAATTCTTCCCCAGATCCATTTCTTCAAGATCGCGGTTATGTAGAGGTTATATCCATGCTCCCAAGATTAAGTTGAACTTCTTTATTTTGGGAAGTATCATACAATAACTTCTTGCACTTTTAATAACCTCATCTATGGCTTTGTTTCTCGATTCATCACTTGATTTAAGATCTTCAACATACCCTTGAGATAGTCATCATCCCTATTATCTATCAACTCCCTAGCCTTCATCCATACATGAAGATTTCCGAACCAACTCTTTTATCTTCGACCCACTATTCTTTAACTCCCATTGAACCCAACTTTGTAGCTTGAGGGGAAGGCCTTGCTAAAAATCAAACACCAACTATGTATGCCAGGTTAAGGTGCAAATGAAATGCAACACATATTTGGCACTTAGACACATAAAATGTTCCAAGAAATATATATAACCGAAAATAGGTAATAAGACAATAATTAAATGTGTTATGAATGTACGTGCCATGAATGCGAATACCTCGATCCTCAAATTCTTGTTGATGTTCAATTCGAAACCTTTGACTTCGTTCCCATTGCTTGTTATTCCTTGATCGATCGCATTCCAAGACCTTGTGATCCTTCGATCCGCATGCATAGCACTTCCCCAATCAGTCTCAACACATGTTGTAAGTGTGGTTAATTCCCCCACAATATGCACATGGAAGAATTCCAAATCTTATGCTTCTTTCTCAGATTTTCTTTTGGGTTGGGTACCCGAATTTTGAAATCTTTCCCCTACTTGAAGGTTAGAGCTAGATCCCCAACTCATCTCTTGGTTCCGAATCTTCTTCTTCTTTACCTCTTATTATTCTCCGGTTCTCAACCCTTAAAGTTTTGGTTGTGGCTTTATCCTAAGTACTCGTATTCTCCACCATTAGAGCTTCCTTGAATTCCTCTCGAAGGCCTTCCATAAAGTGTCTTACCTTCATCTCTTCGCTGCCCATAATGTTAGGTACATATAAGCCTAGTCTCTCGAACTCGTTGATATACTCCACAACCATTTTGTCTCCTTATTTTAGGCTAAGGAACACTTCAAATCTTCGATTTTGTAGAATAGCCGGTGTGTACCTTTTTCTAAACTCATGAATGAAGGCCTCCCAAGTTAATCCTTCTCTCATAGCTTCAATTTGTGAACTAACTCTTTTCCACCATTGCCTTGCGTGTCCTTGTAGTAGTAGTGTAGCGAGGCAACCTTATCTTGAGAGTTGCACGACCACATTTCAAAAATGCTCTCAATCTCAGATATCCATTCTTCGGTTTGAATATCATCACATTCACGAAATTGGGGAGGATTAAATGTTCGGAAGTCCCAGTATAATGTTATCATCAGATTCATTAGTTGTTCTCCAACATGATGTTGTTCTTGGTTATACTGATGTAGAGGTATTGGTTGATTGAAACCTTGTCGATGTGGTGGCATCCTGAAAATATCACAACGACAATAGAGATATATGCATGGCGATTAGTATTTGAGTATGTCACATAATAAAGTTGGAAAACTACAATTCAAGAAATGCAATGCATTGCACGTTGTTAAAGCAACAAAGAGATAAGAAATTCAAATGCATATCTCTAGAAATCAGATGCAAATGCGCACACTTAATCACATTATCCTATGCGTACGACCTAGACAGACACAAAACGACATTGAACCCCGATTTTGCAACCTGGGGCTCTGATACCACTTTAAGATGTAGCACCCCTCACGTGAGGCACCACATCCCCCGCACTAAGGTCCAGCCCGAGTAACGAAATGGAGAATCCGCACCCGAATCTTTCCATAGCGAACGGGTGATAAATCAAAAACCTCCTAAGCTAGGCGGAACGTAGATCCTGTCAAATAGAAACCAACCAACCGAAAGTGAATAGTAAAAGTCTAAAACTCACTCACATGCATTGGCCACGGGCCTACAGAAATTAAACATACAATTCACAAGCAAACTTGGGTTCCTCAGGCCTCTTTTACATAAACAAAACCCGGCAAGGGCAATTTAAACCACGAATACATAAACGTGCAAATACAAATCTTACATAATGATTCGAATCCAAAAAAAATAATGTAAATACAAATGCAAACTCTCTAGTACAGACTTGACCGACTCAAGAGACTCGACATAAACTCCGCCTAGCTCCAAACTCCAAGCAAACCTGCACACTAAAAAGATTGGAGAGGGAGAGGGGTCGGTCTTATAACTCGACTGAGTGAGGGGCCTGAACACACTCACTCTATACATAATAAAGAACAGAGCACATATCCAAAGAAAGATTATGAACCGAGAGTAGGGTTTTACATACGAAAACCATTTTCAAATCAAACGTATTTCATACTTACACTTAAACTTAAACTTATATTTATCGTAATCCAAACATAGCGTATTAAAGCTTAAAGCAAGATCCTATCCCATTTCATAATTATTGTAACATATCATAACTTATACCCGGTGAGTATGAGTTTCCAATCTACTTCCATATCTTAAGATACGTATTAAAACAGAACATATCATAAAACAATCCAACCACAAAAACATGGTGATCGGAAATCAAACCCTCTCCACCTACTTACATATGTACGAGGGGTAGCTAACCCACTGCGTACTCGAAGTAGCACGCTTTATCAACCTCCCAGAATCGCGTGTGGTACTACTAATGGGAATCATGCACAGGCTTAACCCAACGGCCCTTGTCGTCCCGGGCGTCCTTACCCATAATTCCTTGGCCTAACTTACGTATCAAATCCAATCCCATAATTCAAGGCTTACCTCGCTCATAACATACTTATCATAACTTAACAAAACATAACTTACATACCTTATCGAGCATACCTTACCTTACAACTTAGCATATGCTATAACATACCTCTCCATGCCATCCAAATCCAAAGCTGACACTAAGACACACAGTTTGGAGCATAGCCTCATTGCAAAACATTTCAAGCTTACACACGCTTATACATATAGTTCAAAATTTCCTCGTATGACAAAGCCATACACATATCTATTATATAAATATAATAGGATAATCACATGTAGGGTTGAAAACGAGCGCATAGAACCATAGGTCACTTTAACTAAAAGAAAATCCTAAAACCTCACCTTACACCGATGAAGCTAAGAACCAAACATGTGAGTTACCCCGAAATCAAAACTGACCACGAAACACCACCCCGGGTGTACCTGAGCAAACTGGAGACAAAAATACAATATTTAGACTCAAAGTGAACCACATTGACGCACAGCGTATGCATAAACACTTAAGGGATGCAACACTTAGGCAAAGCTCAAATTCAAATTGATTACATGCAATTCAAGACATTATATAGTTCATCATATTCATTTATCATCATAAAACACGTTCATGTGCACAATTCATGCATAACATAAGTGGAGTCACATAACAAGATGCATATGTGCTTCGTGCAAGCAATTCACATAGCTCAAGCAACATAAGATGCATATGAGTGCAAGTACATACACATAAACATGATAAAACAAGTTAGTTTCAAGTTTGGAGGTGGAAGGATACAAGAAAAATGGAATAAAAACACAAAAAAGGATTCTGAGTGAAAACGGGCAAAAACTGACAGTTTTCCAAAATGAACAAGCTGTAGGAAAATGTGTATAACTTGAGTTTGAGGAATGGAAAATGAGTTTTTTTTCTTGGAAATGAAACTAGACACATAGATCTTTCAAATGACGTATGTCTCAAATCGTGGTTCAAAGCGAGGAAAAAATGGCATAAGCCCAAATTTGGATGAATTCAGATTTTTGAGGAAGTGGCGACACCAAAAATGATTGATTATATCTCACAATCTAGAAAAGATACTGAGTTGATTTTAATTGGAAAATGTTTTAGACTCAAAGAGGTTTCTGTAGTTAAAATTTCAGGTTAATCTGAGTTCAGATGAGGGGTCAAGGAAGCAAAACAAACTCAGACAGAAAATAGGGGAGGATCCACGCCCGTGGAAAAAGGCCAAAAACTGGTAGAAAGTCAGGCACAAATCCACGGCCGTGGGGAAAAATCCACGCTCGTGAAAAATTTTGGTGCAACAAAAAATGCAGAAACGAGAGGAGGAAGACAGGGCAACACCAAAAACACCAAAACTTAACCAAAAGCTCTCAAATTAAAGGCATAAGGTCACATAAACATTCTCTAGTATATTCCAACATCAAAGAGGCATAAAACGAGGTAGAAAACAAATTGCCATTAAAGCACATCCAAGCTCCATTAATGGAGTTTCAAGAAACAAGCAACCAACACTCAAAATGCCAAAAAATATGCAACAAGAAAGTTCAAAGAAGCAACATATATCAATCTTGAGGTAAATAATTCAAGTATGTGGGCAAGAGATCAAATTTTCATATTTTCCAACTATTCATCATCTTCTTCAAGGCAAGAAATCAAGCAAGAAAACAAGATTCAATCGGTAGAAATAAAGGATAGAACAAGAGGATTTCATATCTTACATTGGATCGTTGATCAGACGGTCAGATTGTCGGGAGCTTGAGCTCAAAGCTTGGGGCCAAAAATGGAGGTTTCTCCTTCTTTTTTCTTCCCCTTGTTGCTGCGTTCCAAATGAAGATTAAGGTGGGTATTTTTTGCTATTAAAGCCGTTCCGAGTCGTGTAAACGGGTAGGGTCAAAACTCCGGTCCAAAAGGATTGAATTTTAAAATGGTAGGGCTATCAAACGACTTTAGAAAATTAAACGGTTAATTTCATTAAATCCGAATCTTCGAAACGAATTAATTGATAGAGTCCGAATTCGAATTCGAATTCAAATTCCCGAGCTCAAATAGCCACGAGGGCTAAAACACCCTAATTAAAATTAGGTATCCTAATTCGGCAACTATTGAGCAATTGAGCTCAAGAATAATTAATTAAATTCTAAAGCGCACGTAATAAAATCAAACTCACGTTGACACTTAGGCATGTGAATCACATAATTCATGAAATTACTGAATTAAACTCTCTCGTGGAGCCATACCTGGATAGCCGAGATGTCACAATCACCATATCATCCACATACAATACAAGTAGAGTGACTAGCTGACCTTCCTTTGACCTTCCCTTTTTATAAACAGGGAGTGATCTGAATTGCTCTGGCTGTACCCATACTTTCTCATAGGTTGAGTAAACTTCCCGAACCAGGCTCTAGGTGACTGTTTGAGTCCATAAAAGGATCGTTTCAGCCTGCACACCATGGGTTTGTTCTGGTGATATTCAAATTCAGGTGGCAAATCCATGTATACTTCCTCTTCCAGATCACCGTGTAAGAATGCGTTCTTTATGAGAACAGACTGCATGAATGAACCCCTGCAGTTGTGGTGAACACTAGGATGCCACATGGTGAGCCACCAGATACTTTGACTTACTCGGTCTTTCTGGGCTGTGCCTGTTAGGAGGAATACCCCTGTTCCGCCGATGAGGTAAAAAATATGTGCTTTGAATGGAAACAGGTGGATCAGGATTACTTACCTTTGGGATATTCGATGTAGGGGGTCGACCGTGGCGGGTGAGAGAGATGGAGATAGAGCATCAGTTTGATTAGAGGCCCCAGAGGCCGATGTGTATTCATGTAGGGGTTCCAGCCAGTCACACATCCAATTCATTTCCTCACTCATGCCATTCTCCCCCTGAGGGGGTGTATTGGTGGAATCCTTGAAGTAATAGTCGGTTTCCAAGAAGTCCACATCCATGGTGGTGTAATGACGTTTATTGGTCGGGTCGTAGCAATGATAACCCTTTTGAGTAGGGTTAAATCCAAGAAAGACACATCTGACTGCACAAGGGTCAAGTTTCGTTCGTTGATGCTGTGGAGTGTGTACAAAGGCCACACACCCAAAAATCTGGGGAGTCAGCAAAAGAACAGATGGGATGGAGTGAAACTTTCTGACGGTGTCTAAGGGAGTCTCATACTTCAAAGCTTGCGTGGGCAATCGGTTCATAACATATACTGTCGTTGAGATAGCCTCGGCCCAGTAAGAGTTTGGTACGTGAGCCTCAAATAAAAAAGCCCAAGCACTTTCTAGAATGTACCGATTCTTCCGTTCTGCCACTCCATTTTATTGTAGAGTGTGGGGGCAGGTAGTTTCATGAACTACCCCATTCTCAGAGAAGAAGTTATAAAGATATTGGTTGACGAATTCTCCACTATTGTCAGTGCGGATGACTTTGATCAATGTAGAAAACTGAGTTTGAATCATTTTAAAGAAATCCTTAATCTTCTGTGGCACATCCGATTTCTGTTTCAGAAAGTACACCCAATTGAATCTCGTATAGTCATTAATAACAAGAATAAACCACCAAAATTTTGAATTAACGTGACTTGGGACAGGCCCGAAATATCAAAGTGAACTAATTCAAAAGGAAGGGTCGTTTTATTTCTTGAACTTGGATAATTAGTTCGATGACTCTTAGCAAGCATACAAGTATCACAATGTAATAAACTTAACTCTGAAACTAATTTTGGAAACAACTGTTTTAAGTACTGAAATGAAGGATGCCCAAATCTACGATGCCATAATCATAGTTGTCTGTGACTACTACCTTGAGCCAGAAAACTTGAACCTGTCAGTCATATATCCCTGATGTAGTACAATCCATCTCTTTCAGTACCACACCCAATTATTGCCCCAGTACGAATATCCTGTAAGAGGCAAAAAGAAGGAAACATTAGCACAATGCAATTGAGTTCTTTAGTGAGTTGACTAACAGAGAACAGTTTAGTAGTGAGAGAGGGCACGATAAGACAATGAGACAGGTTCAATTTTCCAGATAAAGATATATTCCCTGCCCCAATGACCAGATAGGACAAGCCGTTTGCGTTTATCACTGAATCCCTTCAAGGAGTGGTAGAAGTCCGAATATCATACACCATGTTGGTCATATGATCACTAGCTCTACTATTGACAAGCCATTCTGTTTGAATTAACTCTGAGTGAACTCCCTGCATAAACATTTGTCCTTCCCTAGAATTTTCAGCCCCACATGAACTTATTGACTTATCCCCATATTTGCCAATTTCACCAATTAAATCCATTTTATTCCCAAGTTTAGAAGGCCCAATAATAGTAATAATATCATCATTAATAACATCACTCTTTGGCCCAAACATAGAAAGCCCATCATCAATTTTATTCACAAGTTTAGAAGGCCCAAACATAGAAAGCCCATCATCAGATTTAAGAGTTAGGGATTTGGCATCAGTTGTCTTACCCGTAAGGTTTGGGGCTACTGCGCCCTCCTTTTTACCCATACTCCGTTGCTCGCCGCTATTGGAGGCATCGCCGCCATTGATGTCCGACCGGCTGGTGGCGCCGCCGGTGGTTGGAACCCCTTGCATCAAGGCTACTCGTCCCGAACCTCCACCCTGAACGACATTATTCTCGGGCTATCCATTCGTTTTGCCGGCTAGTGGCAATGAGGCGCCGCCGCCGGTGAAGGCCATGGCCTTCTTCCTTGCCAAATGCTCAGCCCACCAATCTGGGTATCCGATCACCTCAAAATAAGTCTCATTCGTGTGTTTAGTGCCTCCACACACGTGCACTTCTGGGTCGATCCGGAGCCGACGGTCACCGAATTCTTTATTTTCGCGGAATGATGATGTTATTTCTGACCGCACTTTTGCTACTACCCCAATTCCGCCGGTGGTATGGTCATTTATGACTGACAATCGGCAGTCCTCTCGTCGTACGGTGCTATACGCCTCCTCAAGGGTGGGTGGTTTCTGCGATTTAAGTAAATCGCGTTTAATAGGGTCAAATTTCCCATCCAAACCCCACAAGAACGCGAATACTCTATCCTCTTGTTTCTCCAAATTGTAGATTTTTCCTTGTATGGTCCGATAATATTGATCTGTGGACATATCTCCCTGATTGGTTTGATAGACCCCCGTTGTTTAAGTTCATATAGTTTCAGCTTGTCACCCCCGCGTGGTTGGTAGCTTCAATTTTGTCCCACAAATCCTTCGCATTGGGGTAGAGGATAAATTGTGCGGCTGTCTCGGGTTCCATTGAATTGAGAATGAGGGTTCGAACGGCTCCGTCCGTTTGTTCCCAAGCCTCGTATCCTGCATCATCGGGGTCGGGGGATACTATTTTTCCGGTAATGTATCCTTTTCTTCCTCGGCTAAGTAGCACTAATTGTACGGTTCTTGACCATATAGCGAGTTGTTGTCATTGAGTTTAATATTGATGGTGGTTTGATTGGTTGGTTCGGGTTGTTTTTGCGGAGAAGTTCTGCCATCTGGGCAAGAAATTCTGCCGGTATTGGGTTTGATTGAGTAGATGAGGCCATTGGTAGATGATGAGAAGCCAGATATTCGAATCACTATTGGATCGAAACTCACTCTGATACCATGTTAAAGAGAGTGATTTGGGAGGAAAAGTGTTTCATTGTATTGTTTTCTGTGTCTTTACAAGAACTGTAGGTACAAGTTGAATAGAATAGTGACCCTAATTACAAGCCTACAAAACAGTCTTGTACAAGGAAAATTCAATTAGGGAAAATCATTCCCAAATATGTGGGGATTCTCTAACAAACCCCACATTCTAAATTCTTTCACCTTTCTTTTCCAAGAATAATATATAATAATATAAATAACAAATTATATATTGTTTTCTTCATTATGTTCATCTATGGAAACACACATAATTGACGTACCATCCTACTTGCGGAAGATCCATACATGCATTAAATATTGAATATCATATTATACTTAAATTTTCAAGGATGGAACTGCTGGAACTTATTTTCTAGTTAAATCATGAGCACTTTGAAGAGTGAGACGGTTTGACGAAAAATTTAATGTTGAACCACACCTAAAATTAGAATTCGAGTCTTTAACATATAGTTAAGAATTGAAAATTATTTTCCACTCAGATCACACATATTTTGTTATGAAACTATACAATATTGAAAAATATATATGATTTAAGACATAGGTTCTCACTAAAAAGGGTGATGTAATTTATTTCCATAATAAAAATAGTGAAATTGTTGGATTTTCTGATTCATAACTCAAAGGAGATGGTTCATTACAAACAACCTCGAGTGGAAAAGAAATGTGGAGGGATAGGCACAAGTCACACAACACATTAATGTTAAAATCAAGAAAAAGCCTAAGAATGGTTTTGAGAGATACATGAGCATGAAAACATGTGATGGCCAATAAACGGTATTAGTACCATGAGTGTCAATGCACTATGCATGCACACATCATATACATATTCATATGTTTGCAATTCCAAACCACTAAAATAGTTATATTAGGGGAGCAGAAATGAAGGTCGATGGCGACCAAAACCACCACCTCCAAAATGGAAGATACAAGGTATCCAACTCACATACCACATACGTATGTAAATTAGGAAATTCTAAAAGGCTAGGGTTCTCTCAAACATTACTTTTTGGTATGGGGTCTTTTTTAGAAACTCCCCATAAATTGAAAAAAACTTTTGTTTGCTCCCCATTTTTAAAATTATTCCTCTTCATTCCCCAAATGAGAATCATAATTTTTGTTTACTTCGCATTTTATACAGCAGATACAACATATTACGATTTAAGTACACGATATTGCGATTTAAGCTGCACTTTTAAATGATACTTTTCTGCACAAAATTCATAATAACCAACAATAAATATTTCATTACAAAACCAGTAGAATACACTAAAATCAAACTAACAGGCATATTTAAACATTAAATAATCTACAGACAACAAATCTTATGGGGATGAAAACTGATTAACCTCCTCCGGACCATCATGAGGGATGCTAAAATTAATACTCTCCTCAGAGAACTCGGGGTAATCCACGTCGTCCAAGGACTCGGGTTAATCCACGTCGTCCAAGGACTTGGGGTCCGATACCCTATCATCAATGTGGTACGCGTGGAAGTGATCCTCTTCGCTCTCTAAAAGGTGTGCCTGCCTCATTTTGAAGATATACCTGAGGTCTCATAATAACGACATCCAAATGCTCTAATGTTGGAATCCTGGAGAATGACCTATGTAAAATGAACATTGAATAACGAACAAAAATTAAGAAAAAAGGAATTGAACATGAATTTGACTTACAACAAGGATATTAACTTGAAAATATAATAGGGTCTCAATTTGGGCATGAATACGATCATTACCTATTTTAACTCCAGGGCACCTCAATAATCTATGGAGTTTGTAAAATTTTATCCGCAATTCTTTCCCTGCTGCTACAACATCTCGATACCAGTATGTTTGTTGGAATTGCTATGACAAATCAAATGACACATTAAACTACCCTGTCTCGAAGACTTCTAACTGCTCGATTCGGTTGTCTGCGGTATATATACGTAGACGTTCAACCATGTACGCTTCGACCTTCCCCTTAATATGTGTTGGAGGGTGATTCATGAGTTCATTTATCAAGAATTTGAGATCTGGGAGAGAAAGAAAAGCAGGTTTTCTTGCAGGTGATGAAATGGGAATGAATATTTTGTAGAAGGCTGTGTATAGGGCAAGATATTAATAAATGTCATTGGGCTAGAAACCTACCATGGCACCCTTTCGTCGTATTGTAAAGGTGATTGGGCTGGTCACTATGGGAAAGAGTGTAGACAACTTTTCATTTAATTCAAGCGCCCAATCGGGAATGCATCACAATCTATTAAGTTTGTAGTGTAAATATTCATTTTGTTAGTTTTTGAAAGGTCCGTTTGTCTAGTTAAAGAAAAATAGCTCGAGAAATTATAAAATAGCATTTAGAAAATTAACAGGCAGTTTTTGTGGGTACGATAATCTAGCCAGAATAAAATTCACTATTGCTAATTTTTCTTATTTGTCACCGGAAATGGGTAGCCGAAAAGGCATTTTGGAAAGAGTTGCCGGAACAGTATCGCCAGAAAGGCATTACTGAAAAAGAGTCGTCGGAAATGTGTCAAGGCCGATGAGTTTACTGTTAAGCAGAAAACATCAGATGCAGGAAGAAGACAATGGATATATGTATCCTTCTTCATTTTATTATGGGCATTATGGTACTTTTACAAGATTTGAGGGGTTTACAATACATGGAAAGGATAATAGAGATCTAATATAACTATTTTTTAATTGGGGGGTTCAGAACAAATGTTTTTCCTTATTAGGGATTGTTCATTACTTTATCGTTTCTAATTTTATATCAAAATAAAAATAGTATTAAATTATTTTATTACAATATTTAGTTGCTCTCCACTTATATACTGAATATATTAATATGAGAAATTAAGTGTACAGGTGTGACTGAAAACATGACATTGTATTGATGGTGTCGAATATGGTAAGGGAAGGAATCAACACCAAATCACTTAATATTTATTAAAGGGGAAGACCATCATAGGCGTATTTGAGCCTCAGGAACTGGGTGCCCCTTTCCAGCGTGGATTCTCCCAACTAGGGTAACACCAAGAAGTACTGTGTATGGGGTGGAGCTATGCAAAGAAGCTTGAGAATTGGGTAGTTACATTAATGGCGTTTCTAGTTTTTGTGAGCCATGGGGGGTTTTCTTGAAGGAGAAGACTCAGAGAATATGTTGTGAATTCTCTTATTTATAGGTTGAGGGTGATGGGTATTTGGTAAAATTACTCATGTGGTCCTAATAACGTGTTGCCCTAGATAAGTGGCGCAACATGAGGGCTTGAAAGTGATATCTGTGTGCCAGGCCTAACCACAGGCGGTTATGCGTGTCAGTGGTGTCAGCGGCAGCTAAGGGATTATTCCCTCGAGCGCTGAAAAGGACATCTGCGGACCATCGCACATTGTGATGCTCGGGGTTTGTTTTTTAGCGAGGAAGTGCAGGAGCAATGCCCCTTCGATCATGCTGGCGTCGAGGGACGATGCTCCGAATGGTGCATAACTGCGAGGGTTATGCTCGTGAGCATCGACAAGACACCAACAAAGGGGTCCTTGCAGAATGACGGTGACAGCCCTGCGAGCCCATATTACACGACTGTTAAACTTGAGAGCTTCCCAAGCCGTTGAGGGCTCCTCGATCTATGACACGTGTATAGTAGAAGTAAGAGCGAGGTTCGGGTCCATCATTTGCCCCCTAAATTCTGTAGTGGGGTTCGAGCATACTAATGAATTTTTAAAGTCTAGTCTCTTTTAGGGACGGATAGGTGGCAAAACTCCTCCAATAGGGACAGGAAACGAGCGTTCCTTACAACGGGCGTCTCCTGTCAGACAATAAATGTCGTCTTGTCACGTAAGGGCGTGGGTGTGTAACCGATGAAACGGCGCGTGAACTTTCGAGAACGTGTGATGGTTGCCCAAAGTAGTTCAGTTACCCAGGCGAAAATGATTGCGTTTTGAATTTGGAGCCTTAAGTGCTAGAGAAAAATAACCCTATAAATACGATTCAACCAAGTCTTCTCATTCTTTATGCATTCAGAGCAATCCCAAGCATAAGAAACTTCTTGCACTCTGCAAATTCCGGCAAGCTCTCCGACGAGACCTCAACGATATTTTCAATAGTCTAAGGTATTCCTAATTAACCTCTTTTTCTAGCTTTAGATTTTAGGTGGAAATCATCACCGGATTAGGGTGTAGATTATTCTAGAAATCTTGAACCCCAGATTGCAAACTTGATTATCTATCTTAGTTTCTCCTGATTTTTCGGCATCAATGGTGGATAAGGATGTCGTTAGTGAATCTGTATGTGACGCCCCGATCGTTCGGTCTTATAGGTATGACATGTATGACTCTATTTGCGCGATTTAAATTCATTAAATTATGAAATTATGTGATTTATATTGTTATTTTTTTAATTAATTACTACTATAACATAATTGATTAAGTGATTAAGTGATTTGATCAAAATATTTGAACGTATGATTGATTTGCGCATGAATGAAGTGATCGAGTGCCGATTCTTTGCTTATTGGACTTGGAAATTTGGTGGAATTCGAGTATGTGATTGATATGCATGTTATGAGTGTGTTCATGTGTTTGTGTTTCATTTTTTGGGTTTATTTGGCATGCATACGCATTTCATTTTAAGTTAGTGACAAAAAGGGGGTTAACGAGCACTTAACGCACCTTTCGTTCCGGCATGCATATCTTGAGCTTGGGAATTCGGATTCGAATTTCGTCACCTCCAGTGAACTTAAATCGATGATTCGGATTCGATGGGATTAACCTCATATTTTTCTAAAATTGTTCGGACCCTCGAAATTTGCCCAAAACTCACCCGAACAGCCTAATCTCGGCCAAATGACCCTACATACTAAAAATGGCATAACTTCTTCATTTTAAGTCCAAATTGAGTGATTCAAGGGCCCACATGCTCCATAATTCATGACCCATCAGAAAATACACCTAAAATTATTCTCCAAAGTTAGAGAAAGGCAGCAGCAAACCGGGCCATCCCTCTCAACCCCAAGAACAACACTATTAATCATTTTCTACCTAAGCTCAAGTCATTCATCCCTTCCCATCTCTTCAAGGTAAATTTATATTTTTGTATGGCATCCTTATTTATTTCATTTAAGCTATTGTAAGCAAGAATTGAGCATGGTTTGCATGAGGATTAAGTGTTGGAGGGTTTGAGCATAAATTGTGAGTTCATGGATTCCTTGGTTGGTTTTCTTGTTTTAATGCATGAATGAGATCACCCTAGCTTCCTTATTACATTTATGAAAATGTATTATGTAGTATTTGAGGATTTATGGACTTTCCATTAATGATCATGTTGGGGAAAATTGGAGAAAATGATCACACATTGGAGAAAATGATCACACATGCACCGTTCTTGCTCTAGTTCGTGTTTTGGCTCGATTCTTCGCTTGTTTGAGCTTTGATGTCTTCGATTTATTATCTTGGATCTTGAATTGATGTTTTGGTGTGTGTGTGGGGTGATTTTGTGGTGTTTTGAAGGGTGAAACAGAGCTGAAAATTGAAAATTCCCAGCCCGGGACAAGGTAACGCCTGTTTTCCCATTTTGCACTTCTTGGGAGTAACGGCCATTACTCAGGTTAGGGGAGTCCCTATACCAGGTAACAGCCATTACCTGGTTTCGTGAAGGGAGGAGGTAACGGCCGTTACCCCCCTCCCCAACTCTGTTGTTCCTGCGTTTTCTTCATTTTTTTGTTCATTTCGCTCGTTTCCCTTCCCGATCTTGATTCCCTTGTATTGAATGAATGTTTTTAAAGGTGTATTGCTATGCTATGAGTTCTTGATGCATGATTTTGAATTTTATTATGTCTTATGCATGTGTTATGTGCCTCATGTCAAAATTTTGGGTTCGTTGGACGTGGTATGTGCGAGTTATGCGATCGTGTGCCTTCGTTGCTCCTTTATGCGCATGAATGCTCTAATGCTTGGAATGTGAACCCTAAATGCTTTTTATTTCTTATATTTGTGACTATTATGACTTGTATTCAAGTTGAATTATGTATTATGCATGTTATTGATGAATTTTGCCTTGAATTGAAGTGATATGTGAAAGAATGATTGAATTTGTGCTTGAATGCATCTCATTGGCATTGATTTGATCCTTTATGCATCCCATTTCATATTGTAGCATTACCGAGTATCTTAATTGGTCATATTGAGTCTCACACCACTTTTCTTGCACATATTCGGGTTCATTCGGACACGAGGCCGGACCGTGAGGCTTTTTTCCCTCCCTTTTTGGGTTTCAAGGTGGGTTTTTATTCTATTAGTTAAATGACCTATATATGCCCAAATGTGAAATATTTTGAACCAAAATTATTATATTACGTCTTTAGAGTCATTTTTCTAGAGTAAATGATTTCGAACGTAAAGCCCTTATTTTGAACCCTACCTATGTTTTGGCGAGAATGAACGAACGCACAGAATGGGGCCCAGGGGCTTAGTGTGAGTGGCTATCCAGGGAGGAAAGGGCCAACGGTGATCCCTCATACTAGTCCCACTAATGGACGACGTAATCAAACCTCGTTGGAGATAGCAGGGAATGGACGCTGAGTGCCGTCTGAAGATTCATGTACCCCTTTTGGTCAATGCAGGGGTGGCCGGGCCTTGAAAATAGGGACGGAGCCAGGATTCGCGGGGGGAGGGGGGGCAAAAATTCCTAATATCAGTAATATAAATAATATTTTTTAAAAAACGGTGAAACCGTAATTTATTTTAAAATAAAAGGGATAACATCTATAACTAAGGGGGCGAAAATCTAAAATAAGAAGGGTAAAATCATAAAATTTTTTAAAATATATAAGTAGTGAACGAAATTTTTTAAAATTTAGGGGCGACGAAAATAAAATTTTTCTAAAAAATATGGGTGATAAATAAAAATTTTTAAAATTTAAGGGGGAACAAAAATTTTCAAAGTTTAGGGGGCGGGGGCCACCCCCAGCCCCCCTGTAGTTCCATCCCTGCTTGCAAACCCATCCACTAAACCGGAGGAAGAAGGGTAAATGCTTTATAATTGCACGAAAGAAAGAATGTATGAAAAGAATGATAAATGAATGTTAATGGTTTATACGAGGTGTTGGATGGAGGCTAATGCAGACCCCCTCGCCGGTCCTTTAATGACCTAATGGAAATGAGTGTTATAATCCCTTTTATTGATTTCTCTCTTTCACCCTCTTAGGAAATTATTTCGAAAACCTCACTCGGGATTATAACTTGCATGTGAATGTTTAAATACAGTCTTATACATTATGTATGCCCTGTTTTTATATCCACCCGTCTCTTTTAGACTGAACCCATTTGATTTTCAGTTTTTTTGCAGGTGTGAGGTGCTAGGCGGGAATTTGGGTCATATGAGTCTTGTATTCGTTTCTAGAACGTCGGTCTTTCTCACACTTATATTTATTTACTTATTGTACTTATGAATTGAATGCCAGTGGCGTTTTTTGATTGTATTTTAAGGCTGTGAAGGCCATGTTACTTGTTGTATTTTGTAGAGCACGTGGCTCATTTGTTCATGATATATATATTATGGTTGCTTCTGCATTTATGGTTTACTTTCTGCTCTGATTCTCGTATTAGTTGGTTCAAGGGTTAGCCCACCTAGCTTAGCGTGTGTGTAGAGTCCCAGTTCGCCGTGATTTGGCTCGTGTATGGATTGTACGTTTCATATGCGGGTCGGGTCTCGGTGCGGGGGGATGTAATATCACGCGCTACATTGTAGTTAGTGAAACCGTCCAAGAGATCCTTGATATGTCTCCCCAAAATTCTTTGCCTCAAAGCAATATTCCAACATCGATCCAAATAACGGCGTCCATAGGTGGCAGTTAGATTCCCACAGCCATTTCGATGACCGAAGTCCTTAGAGAGGGCGGAGATGAAGAACTCGCCGCTGCGGTGCGGGGATGCACGAGCGTAATCTAGTGGGAGTGGGTGACATATTTGAGGAGTGTGACAATTCAATCCTGATGCTGCAATAGGGGAACGAGTCTTTTCGGTGACCAATAGTGCTATCGGGCCTCAAGACCACCGAGTAACGGTGGCGAATAAACACACACGTAGAAGTGCGCATTTCTGGTCGACAAGGGGCAGAAGAGCCTCCCAAGAAGAAAAGAAAGGGGAAGGAACCCTTGACGCCGGCGAGGGCATCCAACCCTCATCAAACATATAAATCTCCAGACAAAACTGAGGGAACCATGATGGTCGATGAGTTACATGATCTGATGAGCCAAATACATTGGGCTAATGATGTGGGGGCCCGAATCCCAAGGAGTCATGAGCGTGCGTGCGATCCACCCTCGAGTTGGATGACGGTTTATAAAGACGTAATGACGGCGAGAGGGTTACGGTTCCCTATCCCTTCCGAGATGAGGAGCCTCTTAAACTACTTGAATCTCAGTACCTCGCAAGTTTTGGCCAACGGCATGGCTCTGATCAACACGTTTATCATACTGATCAAGGCGACTGTGTTGGAAAAGTGCCCTAGAAAGCCGATTAGTTATAATCCGTTTTGGGACTTTTCTAATATTGCAGACAATCGTTGAATAATATACGTTTAATTATTATCTTAGGCTAACACTTCTCTATATGCCAAATATGTGTTTTAATTGTTTCCATTACGTGCGCATATAATAGAACTCCCCTAATCCTGATGACTTTAGGACTCTACCATTTAGGTGAAATG
>JBBMKE010056145.1:0-30737 GCA_037834125.1 Lippia alba | reverse complement strand
TGTCAACATTATTCCACCATGAGGTCCTTTCAGGTGGCACCCATCAACACCAATGATGGGTCTACAATGCCTAAAGCCTACTTTCATAGCCTGGAACCACACATAAAATTTACTAAACCTGGTTTGACCATCCACCTCATCAGTCCCCAAGATAATTGTTGAACCAGGGTTAGTAGCTCTGAGCTCCTCTGCATAATTCCACAACCTAGTATATTGTAAATTTGGATCCCTTGCAATTTTTCAAGTGCTAAATTCTTTGTTCTATAAGCCTTGGACATAGACACCTCAATGTTTAAAGCCTTCTCCACATTATCCCTAAACCCCTTTACATCCCTCTTTGGATCACTTTTAAACATTGAAATGTACCTATCAGCAAGCCACTTCACACTAACATTCCTCACACCCCACCCATCTTGGCAAGTATGTTCCTCACAAAGCTCTCTAATGACCCAAGCTTTTTCATTGTCAGGTGTAGTGTTCATAACCTTAACACAGATAATTTTGAATGGACACCCACTGTCCCTCTCAGAACACCTCATATAAATCCTTCTGCTATCTGATCTACTGCATGGAAGACTCCTCCTTGACTTAATGGCATAAGAATCAATTATTTTTTAAAAAATATCCTTACTCCTAAATGACTGACCTAAATCAATCACAGGGTTAAAAATGGTGCTCTCGTTGAAATGTGTTAAGGGCACCACTCCCCCATCTTCATCATCAGAACACCTGTTTAAATCCAACCCATCACCCTCACAACCCACAACATTTTCACCCACATAACCTTCCTCAGCCCCATTATCATTATTATCAAATTCCTCTTTCTTCCCAACCTCTGCATTATCACTAACATTATCCTTAAACTGTTCATCATCTGTTGAATAATTATCATTACCATCTTCCTCAAACTCCTTATCACTATCAGATACTTGTTCATTAAACCCTAATGATTCACATGAAATAACATTATGAACAGACCTCCTTACAGTGTAGGCAGGCTCCCTAACTAACTCATTTGTTCCAACCAACTCTTCATATACTTCTACTAAAGATATTTCATCTTCATCGACACAAAAATCATCATCATCACTGTCAGAATCTTCAACAGGTACATCTTCATTATCAATCTCATGTGTCACAGTTTTACCTTTGTTTAGCTAACCATTCTTCTGAATCATTAAACCTCATAAAGAAATCATTTTCAGACAGTGTTTGAAGTGATTCTTCCCCTTCACCCTCCTCCCTAACATCTTCATCTGGTTCATCACCTACTCCCTCCTTCCAGTCATCTCCCTTCCCAATTACATTTTCCTCCTCCCCAACTACCTCAACTTGTTCATTGTTAAGACCCTCTCCCTTATCATTGTTATTACCATCATTTACGTCTTCAACAGTCGCAATAAACACTTGGATATTCCTATAGTCCATAATACAATGTCTACCATACCACCTCAGCTTATCAACCGTTTCAATGACTTTTGGCCCACGCATAGTTTCAGTGTATATGTCTTTCTTAGTGTCTACTGGAATTACATCCTTAAGAAATTCATTAATTTGTTCAAAGTCCATGGTCTCATAGTCAACATAGTCAACCTTTAGTATACCACCCCCCACATAACAGTCAGGTTCCATAACACCACCATAATGAATTATCAAAGTGAAATAAGAAGAATTCAGATCTGTTCAAAAGAAAAAACAAAAAATAAACACTCAATAAACTATTCAGGAAGCTCAATAATTTAATGGTGTCAACCACCAAAGACCAATACAATAAACATGGGGACCATTAACAATAGAAAACACACATTCACATACTTCAAAAAGGAATCTTACACAGGTTCACACTTTACACGCACATAAGCTAAAACATGCAACACTACTTTAAAACCCTCATTCAAACACCACAAAATTGCACTCAGACGGAAGAACAAGGATTACCATATTTGGGTTTTCGCATCCCCTTCAAGCGTATCCTCGCCATTTCCCAGGACGCCGCCGTCGCCATCTCAAAGTCTGGCCAACAACGGCAGTGATCCTTCAAAATTCAAGTCAGGAGACAAAGGTACTTGTTTGATTTTAGGGTTCTTCCACTTTCGCTCCAAGTGTCTGATTTTTTCTGAGTTTGTGAAATTATCAAAGTGACGATTCATTTGCAGAGATTTTGTTTTAAAGTTAAGTTTTTTTATTTTTTTTTAGTATTTGGTTATAATTGAAATTTTAGTTTTTGAATTTGGGATTAATTGTGTTGGTTTACACACATGTCGCACACGTCAACAGGTATGTGGCAAAAAAAGGTGACGAGGCACTCATGACAAATCCACGCGTAAAAGATAGCTACGTCAATAGTAGTTTCCGGTGGTTTAGAAAATTCCGGCGAAAATTTGCATTGATTTGGGCGGTTTTGGGAAGTATGGGCTTTTTTCTGTCGCCGGAAAAATCAGAGTCCCATTTTTGCTAAGAGGCTGCAGTTGGTATACCATTTTTGTAATTATCCCTTTTCTGCTAATCACACATTCTTTTGTCCAAGATCTGTCAACCCCATATTCCTTCATGGACCAGACAATTGCTTTAAGTTCATAGTTATAGTTAATTCCTCCGCATTCATAATCAATTAAATGTAGGCAGTCCCCTGAAGCAATCAGATGCGATGCAAGGCTCCTGACAGGTGTAGAAAATGTGCTAAATGGTTCTGTTTCGAGATCAAAACAAGAAATCGAACAACGAGCATCAGAATCTCTAGCCAGCCTGTGAAGATTTCCATTCAAGAACACTACTTCGGAATAACAAGAATGTTTGAACCCGCTTCCACCTGCAGGTGCAATGGGAATGGTCCTCCATGATCCTCTTCCCAGTGTGTAAACCTCACAAATCAAAAGGTGACCATTTCTGTCAAAAGATAACCTAATCATCTTATACTCACCAGTCATTTTGCTAAACCCTAACCCACGCCATTCTCCAACTTCCAAGGCTGTCTTATGTGGGGGAGGAAGTTTAATATACTCTCGGATGATCGGATTGCAAATGTAATAATTACAATCACGACTATTCTCCATGCGACATAACATCAAACCATTAACTGAAGCCTCCATTACCATGAAACTTCTCTTAGGACAATCACTGAATTCCATGAAGCCGAATACGGCGATAGTAGAGTATCTTTCGAATTCAGTTACATGGCACAAGAGTGGATTGCTGCTATCGTTACAGTACTCATATAGTGAGAATACTACGCTAGGCTTTGAATTAGAGAGATGACACTTGACAAACTCGGGAGAGGTCAGTAAGTTGAGCCAGGACTTGCAAACGGATTTGCAACATAGGATGGTTTTAACAGGAAGCCTGGAGAAAATATCTATCATGATATCGGATGGTACATCTGTTAAAGATGATTCTCGGCTCCTCTTGGTATATATATTCCTGAAATCCAAATTGAATGAAATACGAATTGAACATTTTGTTGTAATACTTGCATATCTGTTAGTTTAATTACGAAATAATTTGTTAGTTTAATTACGAAATAATTTAGAAAAATTCGGCAAAAATCTGATGCTTATTTTTTGACACAAAATCTGATGTTTATTGAACTGATGAAATACTCTAGAAAATTAGGCAGATTCCATTACGGTATCATGAATCGGGAAAGACATACCTGACAGTCAATTCGAACAATTTCCTTCTTATAATATTTATCTAAATTACAAGCATATGCACAAAATAAGGGTTTAGAAACTCCGTCTATACTCTTCCGCAAATTAAACAAAAGTTGGTTTCCAAACACACCAAAATAACTTATTTTTAGAACTTACAACATCCTCTTAATCTCTATATTTTTATTTAATTTATTCATTTTTTCTCTACCACAAACATAACTTATCTGCTTAGTTATTTATCTATTAATCTTACTTTTCTTTTACTCAATTTTATATTCTTTTTTTTTATTACTCATATTTTTTTTAATTTATGTATTAACTATTTTTTATTAATATAAAATTATTAAATTTTGTATTAAAATGAATAGTTTAATAATATATTAAATAATAGCATTTTTTATTGGCACCCAGAGTGCCAAATTACTGATTTTATTTATAAACATTGATCCGTAATGCTGCGGGAGGGTGGATTCTGGGATGTGCAATGAAGCTTGGGTTAGTTTCTATTAACATGGCGGAACTTCTTGAGCTTCGGAAGGGAATGGAGCTTGCATGGGAACGACGGTTCCCCAAGATTGAAATTGAGGTTGACTCAGAAATTGTTGTGAATTGGATCACTCGTGAAGTTCGCCCGTTAAGGAATATCATTGAGGATTGCCGACGGATCCTTCGTTTGCCTTGGATTGCGACCATCAAGCACATCCTTAGAGAGAAGAATGAAAGCGCCGACAAACTCGCGAGAATGGGGCATATGACCGAGAAGATTGTTGTATGGGATTTCTCCCCCTAATGAGTTTCTGGAGTAGTGTTCTGGTGCCCCGTTTGGGGCCTCTTTAGGACCAAAAAAATATAAAATTTATAGACATTGATGGGAGATTAATACCAAAGAAAACTGGTTTAGTGGAGGCTCACTAAATCATAAGAACTAGACTTTAGTAAGACTCCTATTTCAATACTATCATGTCAGAATAATAATTATAAAATATCCCTATCTAATTATTATCACATATATATTATATTTTCTGTTTAATTGGTTCTTGAATTTTCTACGGATCATAACAAACGTGAAATACTTGCCCTCCTTAAATTGATTTGGCCAAATCGGTTTAGATTTACCCGAAAATTTGAACGCTTTAGATTATTCTGCATTTCTGTGGGTCATTATTATTATTTTTTTCCCCTCCCCTCTTTGCATTTTCGTGTCAATAATTTGCAGTGCAAACAACATTATGTGCATGAACTTTGAGATTCATGAACAATATTTTGTTTTTACCACTTTCGAACGATATTCATGAACAATATTCGTCCGTTGCATCTTGAATATTACTCAGCAATGGCCCCGATCGCAATAGGGGACACAATCCCTGATAGTAACCTGAACTTCATCAACCAACAGGGTGAATTCGAGACCCTATCGCTTTACTCCATTATCACCGGTAAGAAGGTCTTCCTCTTAGGCGTTTCCGGTGCCTTCACGCCCGATTCCAGGTTATCCTTGTTGGTACCTCTATTTTTTCGTTTTATTTGTCTCAATTTTTCATCTACTTGTTCATTTATTTTGTATAAAGGTGGTTGCAAGCCCCTGAGGTCTTTCAGGAGATCTATAATATGCACTCCGCCCAAGAAACAATATGTATATGTGGTATGAAATTGGCAACTTTCTTGAATGTTTGATTTCTTGAATAGTTCGTTGTTGTCAACTAGAATACTTGCATGCCAATTTTACTTGCCCCTTGAAGAATATTGTATTATTATTATAACAAATACATTTTTGCAGTAAATGATCCATATGTGGTGAAGGGATGGGAACGGTCTTATTTCCGAAACAATACACATGTCAAGTTTTTGGCGGATACCACTACAGCTTATGTTACATCTCTTGGCCTTCAAATCGACCTCACATCTGCAGGATTTGGTGTTCGGTGTAAGAGTTTTGGCATGGTTCTTGAAGACCGAAAGGTTAAATTCTATGTTTTGTTTCAATGGAAAAAGTTATGCAAAGAACAAATTTTTTAAATAGATTACCATTTGAAGATAATATAGTAAATTTATGTTACCTTGTGTATGTGAATCCGTTTGGCTGATGACTCAATGCATGTAATGTTTTGTAACTGAAGAAGAAATTTATCTCCGGATATTTTGATAGAACCATCACAAAATGATGAATCCAACTTACATTTGAGTCTAGAAATTTGCAGCATACTTGTTAATTATTGTAAGCATTTGTTGCTATTTCTATAATTGCTATTAATTGCCAATAAGTACATTAAAGTGGGATTGCTACTTTTGATCATTAATTCTATAGCATAGAACCTTTGTTTACATGACATGGACGATGTTGCTGTAATCTTACACAAAGCATTGTTGCAGGTTGTTCAATTTAGACAAAGAAATCCAAGACGCAGTTGGAGTTCGCTATCAGTCTTTGAGGTATGCCCGCAATCCCAAAAACCATTTCCTGATGTGGTCTGAAATATGGAGGCCATTTTCAACGCATTGTTTCTGTCATTTCCACATTATTGCTTTGTTCCATGATTGTCATTGTTGCGATTTGAGTATTTGAAAATGAACCTAACATGGTAGTAGTGGTCCGAGATTTTGAAATAAACCGTTTTCTGGTCCACTGTATCAGTGAAGTTAATCCCATAAGCAATACCTTTTTTGCCCAGAATTCCCTTTTTCGTGATCGGGAAACATTTTTCCTTTCTTTCTTTCTCTGCCACCTCCAGTTTGGTTTGTATTTCTACTTTGGAGAGTTTATGTTTCATTCTGATAAAGGTTTACTCATGAGATTGTGAACCTTAATGCTCTGAAGCTGACTAGTCATTTTACTGAAGTATTGTGTTGATTTTTATTTAAGTTTCGGGGACCTTGAGTAAATTTGGACGTATGATATCAATAAATTTGATTTCTGATTTCATTGAACACTTACATGAATCCTATTTAAGGTCGGTGCATATCTTGATTACCATGTTAATTGTGTGTACTAAAGATAGTAAATTGTAGGCAGCATATCACTTGTAAAATTTAACTGACATATGAATGACCACTCTTAACTCTCACAGAGACCAACATCAGACATATCAAGGGCTCCAATTGCAGCGGGCGACATCATCCCTGATGGTACGCTGGCCTTCATCAACCAGCAGAGTCAAATCGAGCCAGTGTCTATGCACTCAATTGTCACTAGTAAAACGGTCATCGTCTTGGGCGTTCACGGCGCCTTCTTGGCCGTCAGGTTAGAGTCTTTCTATTTTATTCATTATTGTTTATCCAATTTTCTTTCTTTATTTATTTAAATAACATACCCCGCTCCCCTTCTCTGCATGAAGCAAGCGTTTGGTCCGCTCATTCATTGAGAAAGAACATGTGTTTCAGGCCATGGGTGTCCATGAGATAATATGTATCAGTGGTATGGAACTACTTTTTAAGTATTTGATAATTAAATTTCAGTAAAATATTACTTGGATGTTTGTTCTCTCAACTCTCAAATTGTTGGATATTTTTTTAGAGCTAGTAGTGTGTGTGTGTAATGGCAAACGTTTGAGAATCAATCAACCATTCTAATGAATAATTCGTTGTTCTTCGCTAGTGTTATTTGCACGTGAATTTTGCCCCTTGGGGAATTTTGACTATGGTATACTTTGTAGTGAATGATGCATTTGTGATGAGGGAATGGAGAAGGGCATATTTCAAACGCGATGAACACATCAACTTTTTGGCTGATCCCACTGCAGCATATGTTACATCACTTGGACTTGCAAATGCGAATAGGGAACTTGGCATGCAGTCGAAGAGGTTTGCAATGTTGCTCGAGGACCGGAGGGTTGAGGCTGTTGAAGTCCATAGGTTTGGTGATTATATGCATTTGGCTAGCGATATGCTTGTTGCTATGGCTAGAAAAAACAACCAAATTGGACCGAGCCTCAAAATACCCTGAACTTCTTCTTCAAATTTCCCCCTCATCCTCATGAATCAATGCCTCTGATGGCAGTGGGGGACACAATCCCTAATGGTAACTTGAACTTCGTGAACGAAGAGGGTGGATTCGACACTGTATCCATTTACTCCATTATCACCTATAAGAAGGTCTTCGTCATAGGTGTTACCGGTGCCTTTATGCCCTATTGCAGGTTATCCTACTTTTTCATATTATTTGTCTCAAATTTTATATACTTATTCATCTTGTTAATTAATTATTTATTTTGTATGAAGTTGGTGGTGCAACCCTGACTTCATTCTTAGCACAATTAATACAAGGTCGAACCAAGAAACATTAATTATCAGTGGTATGAAATCACTCTCTAAGTATTTGGTAGTTGAATTGGCAACTTTCTTGAACTTTTGATTTCTCAATTCTCCCAGTATTTCGAGTAGAAGTAGTTACATACTTTTCTAATGAACTGTGTACATAGTAGAATATTGTATTTTTCTTATTATAAAATTACAAATTCCTTTTTGCAGTGAATGATCCATATGTGGTGAGGGGATGGAAAATGGCTTGTTTCCCTAGAAATAAGCTACATGTCAAGTTTTTCGCTGATAGCAACGCAACTTATGTTACATCACTTGGCCTTGGCCTCGACCTCACATCTCGAGGATTTGGTGTTCGGTCTAGGTCGTTTGTCATGCTTCTTGAGGATCGAAAGGTTAAATTCTATGTTTATTTTAAGGAAAAAGTTATATAAAGAACTGAGAACATATGTTTTAGATTGATTAGAGCTTTGAAGATAATATTTTATCCATTTATTACAATCTGAAAGATTTTCCAAGTTCTGGTCAGTCGTTTATATATTATCTATTCAGAGATTTACCTGTTTATATCCATGTTAAGAGCACATTTTTGTAAAGTAAATTTCTGTTACCTTGTGTATGCAAATCAGTTTGACTGATGACTCAATGAATCATGTAATGTTCCGTATGCTCTTCCCTTGTATCTGAAGAAAGAACTTTGTCTCTGCATATTGAGATAGAACGATCAAGACATGATTTGTTCACTCACAGGTGCAAATGCTTATTATTAAGCTATCTGTTGTTCTTTTATCACGAAATGATGATAAAACTTATATTTGTGCTCTAGAATTTTGCAGCATACTTGTTATTTATTGTAAGCATTCGTTGCAAGTTACTTGTGGAAATAATAATTGACATTAAATACATCAAAGAAGGATTGCTATTTTGATCAATAATTCTGTAGAATAGAACCTTATGTTTACGGATGGATATTGTTGCCATAATCTTACACAAAGCATTCATGCAGGTTGTTGAATTCAGAGAGTTCAGGAAAGACTGGGATCCGCCTTTACCAATCATCGAGGTATCCACACAATCCCTTTTTAACGCATTGTTTCTGTAATTTCCACATTGTTGTTTTATTTCTTGATTGTCTTTTTTTTTTTTCTCATTTGTGGAGAATTTATGTTTAATTTTGATAAGGTTTACTTGTGAGCTTGTAAACCTTTATGCTATGAAGCTGTATCAGTCATTTTACTGAAATGTTGTGCTTGTTTGTATTTAAGTTTCCGAGACCTTGAGTAATTTTGGGCGTATGATATCCATAAATTTGATTTCTGATTTCGTTGAGCTCTTACATGAATCCTATTCAAGGTTAGTGCATATCTTGATTACCATGTTAATTGTGTGTGCTGAAGTTAGTAACTTGTAGGCAGCATATCACTTGTAAAATTTAACTGACATATGAATGGCCACTCCTAACTCTCACAGAGACCAACACCAAACCTATCAAGGGCTCCAATTTCAGTGGGCGACATCATCCCTGATGGTACACTGACCTTCATCAACCAGCAGAGTAAAATCGAGCCCGTGTCTAAGCACTCCATTGTCACCGGTAAGAAGGTCATCGTCTTTGGCGTTTGTGGTGCCTTCTTGCAGAGATGCAGGTTAGAGTCTTTCTATTTTATTCATTGTAGTTAATCCGATTCTATTTATTTATTCAATTAACAACCCCACCTCTCTTCGTGAAGCAAGTATTTGGTCAGCTCGTTCATTGAGCAGGTGACTTCGTTTAAGTCAGCGGGCGTCCAAGAGATCTTATGTATCAGTGGTATGCTGTTACTTTTTAAGTATTTGATAATTAAATTGGCAATTTCGGTAGAATTTCACTTGGATGTTTGATCTCTCAATTCTCTCAAATTGGATATTCTTTTAGAATTAGTAGTGTGCTTAATGGGAAAAAGTTTGAGAATCAATTGCCTTTCTAACGAATAGTCGGTTCTTCTTCGCTGGTGATATCTGCATGGGAATTTTGACAATATTGTTATGCTTTGTAGTGAATGATCCATTTGCGATGTGGGGATGGAAATTGACATGTTTCAAAGATGACAGACACATCAAATTTTTAGCTGATCCCACTGCTGCATATGTTACATCACTTGGACTTGAAGACGATCTCTCGGAGATGGGACATGGCATTCGGTCTAGGATGTTTGGCCTGTTGCTCGATAACTGTAGGGTAAAGGAGGTCGAGATAGATTTATACACGGCAACAGATATGTACAGATCTCGGAATTTAATGTAGAATGTTTTATGTGTTTGAAGAGATTTGAACTCTGTAGCAGAATGTGTATGTAACCTTGGGGAATGTATAAATATTCAATAGATCAAGAACATCTCTTTGGCATATGAACTCTTCAATTACATCTTTAATTACATTATTCATACTTCTGATAAGTTTTCCATGCTTGCGGGTACCTACTGTAATAGCACAATCTTAGAGGGGGTGTAGATGTAATTTACCTAAACTCTGTTATATTCTTTTGTCTGTGAGCTTACCAGGGTCATTGCGCTCTAGCAAGAGTTTTGTTGCTAACTCATCATGTCTGGAACATTTTTACCCAAAACTCATGTACGTAATATCATGTCTGCTAACTTATCATGGTTAGTGTTGCTCGCCATTCTTAGTTTAGTATCATTTTCGGCCCCAGAAAAGTCAGGGAAAATCGATGTCTTTTTCGCAACTTCTGTTGTATTTAAGTACATGAAATTTAATTTTCAGATCACCGAATTTTGTAGATTTCCGAAAAGAAATTCTTTCGGGACTTCCACGACTTGTTGAAAAGATTTCGTGGAAGCCCCCAGTTCATCCTCAAAATGAATACTCGTTCCTCGATAATTTAGTCAAGAAATTACAGATACCACCCTTGCCCTGTTAGTGGATTGGTAGTTTAGCCTTGAGAACATTTGTAGACCTTATTTTCTTCTGGTAAACAGTTTTTTATTGCTCTGATGTATTGACTTATGTTAAATTCCTGTGGTGTTTTCTACCCAAGTTCTGAGGTTGGAAAGCTTGGGGGAGAGAGAGATGGTTTACTTTGTGCAATTATTTTTGTTTTCTTGGTGGACTTTGACTTCGCGTGGAAATTGGGGCTAATTCCCTCTATAACTTGAAGTGGTTGAAATTTTGTTGTATATGGACCAAAAGAGAAGCTTCATTTGAATGGGGAGGAAGCACCTTTGTTTTTGTAGCTAGGTTTACATGCAAAATTAATTGAGGGATAGACTAATATGAAATCTCACTATAGAGTGATTCTAGAATTGTCAAATAATGGCATCAAATAACTTTTTGATGTCATATATATATATAATATTACATCCAACTATCCTACATTTATGCCTAATTACAATGCAATTCATTATTATTAAAACATTATATTTTATCCCTAATTTTGATAACAATTTGTGATATCTAGTGTTCTGTTATGTCATTCCAAAAAATACCTCTAATTTATTGTTAAATTTATAATTTGTAGGGATCGTTTTGTTTATATTTGTAAACTTTAGGGATAATTTTGTAATGTACTTTCACAAATTCCGTTACAGGATGTCAGACCAAACAAAATTTATAGAGACTAAATTGTAATTTTTCAATAATAATAAATTGCGTTGTAATTCAGCCTAAATGCAAAGTATTTAAATATAAATTGTAGACATGATTTATTTTATAAAAATATTTATATTTATTAGAATAAAATCAAATATGTAATCTCCCAAATTAAAGATTATAATTTGATATTATTTTATTAATTAGATATTTTTAATGAATAATTTCATAAATTGTCTAGTTGCAATCAAACTCAAGTCTTATTTGATATCATCTCTTTAAAAATAAAAATATAAAGAGATAATATTCATAAGATTTCATGTGATATTATGTCTTTGAAAAAAATAATAAAATATTCAAGAAATAGATATTTACATGATTTATTTGATATTATCTCTTCAAAAAATACAAGAGATAATTATTGACTTGAACCACACACCTATGTAAAAAGGTCATGTGTAGTTCATTCAACACACAACACAAGTTCAAGAAAGGCTAAAAACCTCTCTACAAGCGCAAGGAAGGCTAAAAACCTTTCGACGGAGTTCTAAGGCGTTCAAGAGTGTTCTTTCCCCGAAGTCATCAAATAAAGGCGTTTGACCGTAATCAAGGCATTATACCGGCGAATCGACATTACATTCAAGCTAGATCCACGGTGTTACGACGAATCGGCATCATATTCAAATCAAATTCACGGAGTTACCGACGAGTTCAAAAGCGTTCTTGGCAGAGTTCTTCAAAATCCAACGTTTGATTGGTAAATAAGCTAAGTCGAAAGACCTATGAATTAACATTATTCAAGTTCAAGTCCCTCAAAATCCAACGTTTAATTCGTTAACAAGTCGAAAGACCTACGAATTAACGTTATTCAAGTCCAATTCGAAGTTGAAGAAGATCAAACCATCAAGTTCATCAAGAACCGGTTGAAGATTTCAACAACTTGAAATTTAAAGGAAGAATCAAGCTAAAGATTGAAAACTAACTGTTATTTGAATTCTCAAATAATTTGTATTATATATTCGATATTGACCAAAAATCAATAAACACGAATTTTTAGTGCAAACATAAATGACCCGCTATATATATATATATATATATATATATATATGTGTGTGTCAATTTTATATGGGTCAAAAAGCTTAAAATTAAAATTAATTAAATAATTAAAAAATATCACATTTTAATTAAATATATAAAAAGAAAAACAAAATGGGTCATTTGACCCATAAGTAACGAAGTGCCGTCTCCCCTGGGCTTTGGTTTCCGACTTGATTTTTCTCCGAAATTGGATACTGCGATGCGGAGGCCTGATATAAGGACGGATCTTCCCAGTTCAGTTGCTACATATTCATGAGGTTGGTAAATATTACTGTTATTTTTTCACTTTTTAAGTATTAAATGGGATAGAATTTTATATTGTAGTAGACGATCCTAATTTGGTTTCAATTTATTGGCAGAATATAAGTGCGGTTAAAGATAAAAATAATTCAAAATTATTTCGTAAAAGATTTGATATTTACTAATTAAATAGTGAAATACTTTGCATTCCTCTCATGTTACTAATTCATATTTTCTTGCTGACCGTTATATGGCAATTGTATTAGTTACTGACCGTTGACAATAGTTAGATGGTCTATTCGATTTCCCAAAAAAAAAAATTTGTTCTATTCATTTAGAACGTTCTCCTCTCTCTCTTGAGAAAATTCTTTTATATTTTTAAGGTTGCAAGTTAAATTTGAAGGTGTGGTAGACTCTACTTATATATATCAATTAAAGAAAATAAGTATCTTGTATTATATATTTGAAAACCTCAAACATTGTGTGCCATTATAATACTTTAATCTCATCCTAAAACATTAAATTTGGATCCCATGAATTAGGATTTAAACTAACGAGGACGAAAAATTAAATACGGAAAATAAAATCTTAAAATAGGAATATGCAGGTTTGTTGCCACTCATCTCGTTCATCATTTATACTACTACATGATTTAATTCTAAGCTTTAGAGTTTTCCAATTCATCCAAAAAATAATTCCAAACCAATAAAGATACCCTGAGGAATATCTTTATTTCCCAAACCTTGACCCACAAAAAAAAGAACAAACTTTATTTCCTAAAAGCAACAAATTAGGAATTGGGAAATAAAAGGACAAAAGAAGAATCGTAACAAAAATGCAAATATATTTAGCTTTAATTCTTAAAATAAATGATCAAAAACATGCCACGCTGAATCCGTCGTGTTTACTCTTCTCAAATTTTCGAATATCTCATAATATTTTCTACTTAGTGGACCTTCATCATCATTTTCATTAAGACCGTTAAACAACGCGGACATACATTATATTACATAAAATTCCCACCCCCATACCCCACCAACCCCACCCACCCTATAAACTTCAATAAATTCTCAATCTTTCCATACATCTAAACTAAATTCAAGAACCCTTTACTTTCCTTAGCACATATAATTGTAAATTTGTGACATATAATTTAATTTCTTTTTTAGGTTTTAATTTCAAGAATCTTACAATATGTCTCCAATAAGCTCGGATGATCTCCAGCGGATATTCAGGAATCTCGACAAGAACAACAGTGGCGAAGTGAGCATTCAGGAGCTCCACCATCTTTTTGAAAGACTCGGCATCCAAACAACGTTGGAAGAGCTCGAGGAGTTCGTTGGCCGGACGAGCCTCGACTATGTCAACTTCGAGAAGATGGTCGCGTCCAAGCTTGCTGAGAGAGGATCATGCGATCCAGACAGGGGTTATGAGACCGATCTTCTTGAAGCGTTTAAGGTTTTCGACCTGAACGGCGATGGGTACATTTCCGGAGAGGAGTTGAAGGACGTGCTTTTGAGGTTAGGGTTGTGGGAGAAACGAAATGGGCATGATTGTAAGGATTTGATTGGTGTGTATGATGAGAACTCCGATGGTGTGCTGGATTTTCAAGAATTCAAGAACATGATGTCTCGTAATAATTCGCCGGCTTCTGATTCTGAGATGTGATTTGATGATGTTTTCTTTTTTTTATTAGTGATTGATTGATTTTCTTGGGATTATTTGTACGTGTTAATTTTTAGCATGAGTTTTGTGTTGTAATATAGTTAGGATGATTTGTAAATTCTTGATTTTTTGTAGAATTTAATCTGAGATGTATATCGAGATCTTAATGGCATGCATTTTGGCTGTTTTAATCTTTTAGTTTAATTAAATTTGATTCATTAGTGTTTTTGTTTATTTTTAGTTAAGGGGACGACTGTTTCTACCGGTCTCTTTTAAGTTTAAACTTTCAGCCCCTTTTTTGTTGCTTATACGAAAAAACTATAGCTTAATAAATAGTTCATTTATGATAAATAATTACGAAAATTTTGAATGTGAGTAATATATTGATGATGATGTTTTATTTTGGCGTTATATTAACACCATATACAGTTTATTCTTTTTTAAAAAAATTATAACCAAGATTGTGATTAGTTATAAAATGAAGTTATTGTTTCAACTTTTACACAATCAACGTGATGCGCAGCTGGCGTAGCAAGAAAGAATTAGTGAATTGAATTAGTATTAATTATTCTCCACGTTGAAAGTTTATAATGTTTTACCAGTAATTAAATAACTCAATCAAGAGTTTTGTGATAGATTAAGAAGTACTCTCGCATGAGAGGATTTAGTACTCTCGCATGAGGGCAGCCATCACACGTAACCCTAATATCACCGTAGAATTTCCTGCCAGAATCGCGACGAGCTCTGTTATTCCCCCCTTGCCGACGCCGGGGGCCACTCAGTGCTCTTGCGTCTTGCGCTTCTGATTTGGTCTTCTCTTTCGTAGGGTCTCCTTCCGCTAACCCCCTTATTTTTTTCTCCTTCTACAGGTTATCCGTCGGAGATCCCTCTCTGGGAAGGAGAGCGCGTGTCATCATTGATATGAGTTCTCCAATCTCTTCCGCCGCCACAGATGTGGCCTCTCCGATAGTTGACATCTCTCGGCTTACTGAAGCCCTTTCTCTCACTCCGAAGGAAACGACTAATATTGTTCTTCCTGCCTCGATAAAATCCCAATCTTCCAAAGACTTGTCCCTATGTTTGGTTGGCCGCGTGTTCTCTAGGCGGTCAATCCGGTTCGAAACCTTCCGGTTAACTATGCTTAGGGCGATGAGCCCTGTTCTGAGAATGGATATCAAGAAACTTAAGGAAGACCGGTACCTTTTCTGCTTCAACCATAGAATTGATAAGCAAAGGGCTCTTGAAACATCCCCATGGACATACGACAAATACCCGCTCATTCTACGCCCTCTGCTGCCGGGAGATGATCCTGATAGGGTGAGTTTGGATCAATGTGACTTCATCATTCATATCCAAGGACTACCACCAAACTATCTGAACCCAGAAGCTGCCAAACTGATTGCACAGAGAGTAGGAGTATTTCGCTCTCATCCCCCAGCTCTTAAAGGATCTGAGTCTGACCAAATTATGAGGGTCTGTGTGGGTATCCCTATCACTGAACCTTTGCTCCGTTGTTTACAAATCAGTACGCATGATGGTGGGACAATCTCGGTTTCTTTGCAATATGAAAGGTTAGCCAATTTTTGTTACCTCTCTAGTTTGTGCGATCATGTCGATCGCGTTTGCTTGCTGCGCTATGCGGAGGGATTCATCGAACCTTCTCTCACGTTCCCGTACGGGCCGTGGCTCCGGTATCAGCCTGTCAACAAACAGAATTCTGACCCTACTTTCTCCACCCTTAACAGAATCACTCCACAGAATACCGTCTCCCCTTCCTCCCAAAATCCGTACCAAGCTTCTTTCCCCAGCAGTAACTCACATAACTACAACCACCCTCCCTCATCTAAGTTACCAAGTTCAGCTTCCAATCCCAGTAACTCCCTCTCGCCTCTTTTGCTCCACACTGAGTACACAGCGGGCACCTCAACCTCCCTTCTGAATCATACCACAGATGAAACAGAGCTCCATAATCCCAACCAAATCCAGGGACTTCATCATTCTGTTGCTACCCTCCCACGCTACTCCAATTTGCTCCCACCTACAACCACCCTAAACCCCTCCACTACCAGTAATCTCCCTCCCTCGCAACACATCATAGTCTCCCCAGAACAAAATTTCACCCCCCAGATGCCAATAACAAGTCAATTAAACACCCAAGATCACCATCCTCTCCTCCGAGTCCTGTACACCATCGCAAGAAAGCTACTTTCTCTCCCAGTAATGACTCTCCAATGATCCTCTCCATCACCAATGAAAACCAGAGCTCCCCTCAAAACCAAATTCACATGCCCATCACCTCATCATTCGAAAATAACCTTGTCAACATACCTCTCACACTAAGTCTTCCCTCGGGACCACTTCAGTCAGCTACTAAACTTCGTAAATTCCTTACCAAAATTCCCAAAACCCCTCTGAAACACTCTGCTCTCACTCCTAACCTCACCTCCGACACTTTTGCCCCTCTTGTTTCCTCTCAAGACAGTATCCTCGCGGATATCACCAATTCAATGGCGGCGGTTGCTACGCAACCCCGCCGACATCAATGAGTTTCTTATGCTGGAACTGCCAGGGCTCAGGGGGTCCCTGGCGAGTTCATAACCTTCGGTCTCTCATTCGGGACCATAATCCCTCGGTGGTCTTTCTCTCTGAAACAAAATGTAAGCAATAAAGAATTGAATCCCTTAAACGTTCTCTGGATTTGAATGGTGTTAGTGTTGATTCAGTTGGTCGTAGTGGTGGCTTGGCACTTCTATGGCGTCGAGATGTAGATATTACTCTCCAAAGTTACTCCAAGAACCATATTGATGTTTGGGTTGATGGTGTTGGCTCGACGGGAAGGTGGCATTTTACTGGGTTCTATGGTAATCCCGAATTGCAGCATAGAACCGAATCCTGGGATGTCTTATGGCGTTTGAAGAGAATTTTCGGCACCCCTTGGCTGATAAGTGGAGACTTTAACGAAATATTGAGTAATGATGAAATGGAGGGAGGTAATAACCGCCCTGAGGATGATGGAGGATTTCGCGGACACTATTCGGGATATTAGTGTCTCTGATCTTGGCTTTAATGGCTTCTCCTTCACCTGGACTAAGAACTCTGTGGAACCTCACACCATTCAATGCCGGCTGGATAGATCGTTAGCTTTTGATACTTGGCGGACTCTATTCCCGAATGCCCATGTCACCCATCTTAAATCTTCCTACTCTGATCATATTCTCATCCTGACTTCTCTTTTCCCTAAATAGGAGGCCAAATCTAAACGCCCACGTCCATTTCGCTTTGAAGCATGTTAGGTTAAGTCAAAAGATTGCCAGCGTATCATTATTGATTCGTGGGAGAAATCTTTCACCGGTTCGGCTGCCGGAACTGTAATTACAGCATCAGAGAGCTATAAGATTAGTTTGCTCAATTGGAGGAGAACGATGCGACGCAGCAAAGACTCAAACCTGGAATATCTTGAGAATCGACTCAAATTCCTCAAAGAGCAGATTATAACACCTAAGATTAAGGCTGAGATGGATCTGATCAAAGAAAAAATGGGAATGCTTCTCTTAAATGATGAAATAGCCTGGAAACAAAGGGTGAAAGCCCATTGGCTTAAAGAAGGGGACCGGAACATGAGATTTTTCCACTCCAAAGCCAAGCAAAGGGAGAAAACAAATCATATTAACTCCTTGAAGGATGATGCAGGAGTTGAGCATAGATCATAAGAAGGAATTCGGCGTATTATTGAAGCTTACTTTGGTGATATTTTTACCTCTAATGGCTGCACGGATGAGAAAATTGATGCAGGCCTTCTCAATGTTCCGAACAGAATCAATGATGACATGGCTCGCAAGCTCGTTCTTCCCTTCTCCCCCGACGAGGTAACTTTGCTCTTAAGAGCATGTATCCGTTGAAATTCCCTGGCCTTGATGGCTTTCCCCGTATTTCTTTCATCATTACTGGGATGTCGTGGGTAGAAATGTTGTTAATTGTGTGCTGGATTTCTTGAATAGGGGTAACTTGACAATAAGCTTAACTTTACGCATATTGTGTTAATTCCCAAATGCAAAAATCCTGAGCTCATCACTCAATTCTGTCCCATAAGTCTCTGCAATGTCGTGTATAAAATTGCTTCCAAAGCTCTCGCTAACCGCATTAAACCCTTTCTCCCCTCTATTATCTCACCGAGTCAGTCTGCATTAATTTTCTCTCGCCTTATTACAGATAATGTCCTTGTAGCTTTTGAGATTAACCATTTTCTGAAGCGTAAGAACACAGGAAAGAGGGGTTACTTTTAACCTTAAGCTCGATATGAGCAAAGCGTTTGACAGGGTTGAATGGCAGTTCCTCCACCGATTGTTGGCCAGGTTAGGTTTTCCACCTGTTTTTCTTTCCCGTATCATGACTTGCATTTCTACTACGTCATTTTCTTTCCTTCTTGATGGTTTTGAGTTCGGTTATTTGGTCTCGGAGAAGGGTGTTCGCCAAGGAGACCCCCTTTCCCCTTATTTATTTATTTTCTGCGCAGAAGTTCTGTTGTGTATGTTACAGAAGAAAGAACGAAATGGAGAACTTAAAGGTTTGGCGATTTGTTGGGGGGTACCTGTTGTTTCCCACTTGCTCTTTGCCGATGACACAATGATGTGTGGGCAGGCTACTCCGGAGGAGCTGCACTGTGTCAGGGATGTCCTTGCAACTTACAGTAAGATATCCGGGCAAACTATGAACTTCCAGAAGTCGTCGATCATGTTTAGTAGGAACATGGATAGTCACATGCAAAGGAGCTTGGCCGATATTCTTGGAGTTAAGTGTGTTCAGAAATTGGATCTTTATTTGGGGCTGCCCTCTGTTGTTGGTCGATCAAAGCGTGAGGTCTTCTCACACATTCTAGATAAGGTAAAAAAGAGGGTGCGTGGCTTCTCGGAAAAATTTCTCTCGAAGGCGGGAAAGGAAGTGCTGATTAAAGTTGTGCTTCAAGCAATCCCGACATATTCCATGAATTGCTTTCTTCTCCCCGATGATTTGATCCGTAGTATTGACTCCGCTATTTCCGAATTTTGGTGGAATGACAAAGGAGAGAAGAGAATGCATTGGCTGAGTTGGCAGAAGTTGTGCATTAGCAAATCGGAAGGTGGGTTAGGTTTTAGAGCTTTCAAGTTTTTCAATTTGGCTATGTTGGCGAAGCAATTATGGAGGATTATCTGCGCTCCTGACAGCCTTATGAGCAGAATTCTGAAGGCCAAATATTATCCTACATCGGACATTTGGAATGCTCAGTTGGGACGCTCCCCGTCGTTTACTTGGTGGAGTATTATGGCGGCCAAATATCTCCTTGAATCTGGTACAAGGTGGAGGATTGGAGATGGTACTTCGGTCCAAGTTTGGCGAGATAGGTGGCTTCCTTTAGGGCCTGACTTCCGCCCCTGGCATCCGGAAGACGCGAGCTTCATCCCTGAATTGGTTTCAGATCTCTTCAAGGAGAATGTCATAGATTGGAATGAAATTCTGGTTCGTAATGCCTTCCATGCACGCGATGCGGACCTGATACTCAGCATCCCTCTTGGCCGCACCCGGCGTTGTGATAAGCTGATCTGGCATCACACTAAAGATGGAATTTTCACGGTTCGAAGTACCTATAGATTGGACTTGACTTAGCCCGTCGAGATGCAGCTTTCTCAGCCTCCTCGTCTTCTCACCCTAGTTGGAGTCGCATCTGGAAGTTGAAAATGCAACCAAAAGTTAAAAACTTCTTGTGGCGTTGCAACCACGACATTCGTCCCACGGGTAATAATCTGATGAAACGACACTGTGTTTTGGAAGCCCCTTGCGTGCATTGTGGTAATAGCTTAGAGGATCTCGGCCACGCCATCTTCTAGTGTCCATACATGCGCCAAGTTTGGGCCCTATTTAATATTCCTTGGCATCACACGCACCAGGTTGGTCTTAATTTTCGGGAAGGTTTGTTTAAGTTGTTTGATCAGCTTACCTATGCAGAGATGGAGATGGCAGCGACACTTATGTGGGCTATTTGGTATGCCCGGAACCGAAAAAGACATGAAGATGGGAAGTGGCAGCCCCATGACGTTGTTGAGTTTGCCCGCAGTAACCTCGGCTTAGCTCAATCCATCGATGATGAAGGCTTTAATGCTAACACGGAGAATTCCAACTCCAGGTGGAAAAAATCGATTGGCAATTGGATGAAATTAAACTTCGATGGGGCGGTGTTCAAAGAAACTTCGTCCATTGGAATCGGGGTTGTTGCTCCGAATAAAGATGGCGAGGTTCTGGGTTGGGAAACTGACAAGCACAGCAACACTGTAGATCCTTTGGTTGCTGAGGCAAAGGCAGCTCTTTCGGCGGCGAGATTGGCCCGTGATTTTGGTTGGAAATATGTGATTATTGAAGGCGACTGCCTAAACGTGATCACAAGCCTCCGCAACACTGATGAGAACCTCTCTTATGTGGGCAATATCATTGAAGATATCAAGCAAACGTGTGCTTTCTTTAACGGGGTTCGGTTCTCCTTTTGTCGACGTGACGCTAATGTTGTAGCCCACAAATTAGCTCGTAATGCGGTCTATGCCTGCGTTGGTTCTACGGATTTTCCTTTGTTCCTTTCGGATGTTGTTAGCTTTGATTTAGCTTAGTTTTGATTCGTTTTTTTCGGTTGTGTTGGCTGGCCGTGATTTAGGTACATTTACTCAAATATAATTTAGGTAGATTTGGTTTTCGGCAGCGGCAACGGCGCCGTCTCCGGTCACTATCCGGAGACGGGAGTAACGTGCTCTGACTCATTTCGACGAAGCGAATTCATTGGTGGCAACCCCGTCTCATGAAAATGGTCGGAGAAGGCGCCATGGAAGACACTGAAAACCTACATATTTTTAATATAAAATGAATTTTTCGTGTCCGGCTTTCCGTGGATCTTGAAAATCTCGATATGGAAAATCTGTTGCAAGTGATGTAATCGATTTTCGTTATGTGGTTTTGGAATTATCGATATTTAAAAAAAAAAAGAGAGAATTAAATTTATGATTTGAAATTTGGGACAAAATTTTTAGATTAAAAAAATGAATGATCAGATAATTTACCAATATTGATCAGTCCAAATAGTTATTCAACGTACATGTATATAAAAGAAAAGGTTAAGGAAAAGTTAATCACGTAGTTTGTCGGATTATTTATTTAAAAAAAAAAAACCCTTCCTGTAAGCTGAGTAGGACAACGACAAAACTGACAGTTCACACTTCAGTGTTTAATGGAAAAACATTCATATCTTGGGCTTGGTTTTCAATTTCTGAAATCAAGATTCTTATTCTTGCTGATTTGTAACCCATCTCGTTCCCTAATTCGGCCTAAAATCAGCGCTGCAGCAGCCAACACTGACGCACTCCATCGAGTTTAAAAAATATCACGCCTGAAAAGTCGATAACATTAATTATATCTTACTGAGAGCAGGATCCCGGTTCCTGTATGCTGAGTAGGACAACGACAAAACTGACAGTTCACACTTCACTTTAGTGTTGACTGATATAATCGAAAAATATTCGTTTCGTTTCTCTGCCTGGAATGAAATTCTTGCTTATCTTTCCCTAATTTGTTCTAAATTCAACGCTGCAGCAGCCAACATTGACGCACTCCATCGAATCAAAAGCTTCGGATTGAATTTTGAAGAAAAGAGAAGAACCCGGTTGAATAAACAGACACCATAAGCATGTCAATTACAGACGTCTCCTTCATCATCGCCACTTTGCTCCTACTTTCTCAGCTTTCGAATGCGAACGACACCATTAATGGAGGTGGAAGCATTACAGCGAACCAAACATTGGTTTCTTCAAAGGGAATTTTCGAGCTGGGATTCTTCTGCCCAGGGAAGTCGCACAAATGGTACCTCGGAATATGGTACAAGAACATAAAGCCCAAGACTGTGGTTTGGGTTGCAAACAGAGAAGCCCCACTGAAATCCATCTCCTCAGCCGAATTAAAGCTTACCCACAAAGGAATTCTGATCATTCGCGACGAGCTAAACGACAACGTTTGGTCCTCGAACAGTTCAAATCCCACGCAGAATCCCGTGGCGCAGCTGCTAAACACGGGAAATCTTGTTCTGCGCAATGCAGATGATAAGGAGCAGAAACATTACCTTTGGCAGAGCTTTGATTATCCAACTGATACGTATTTAGCGGGTATGGATCTCGGTTCGAGTTCTTTAACCGGAAAAGATGTTTTTCTGTCATCATGGAGAAGCAATGAGGATCCAGCTCCTGGAGATTTCACGGTCAACCTGGACCCAACTGGGTACCCGCAAATATTTACAAAAAGAAAAGGGATTATTGGGTCCAGAATTGGACCCTGGAACGGTCGCTATTTTAGTGGTACTCCAGATATTAGTTCAGATCCAACTTACAAAAGATTGGCAGTGCGCAAGAACAGGTATGGTGGTTTCTACTTCACTGAAGATGCTGTTAACAAGTCGGATATTTCGAGGTTTACTTTGGATCCGAGTGGTGTTGGACAACGATGGGCGTTGGCTGATCGAACTCGGAGATGGGTGCTTTACATGGACATCCCTGCTCATGTTTGTGACACTTATGGGTTATGTGGAGCTTATGGAAGTTGCAACATTGGAAAATCTCCTTTTTGCCGGTGTTTGGATAAATTTGTGCCCAGAGATAAAGCAGCATGGGATAAGTTGGATTGGTGGGGTGGATGCGTGCGGAGAACAGAGTTGACTAGTGGTTTTGAGGATGGGTTCTTGAAGTATTCTCGTGTTAAGTTGCCGGATGCGAGGAATTCTTGGTATAACAAGAGCATGACGCATGAGGAATGCCAAGTACAGTGTTTGAGGAATTCCAACTGTTCGGCATACACAGATTTGGATATCAGAAATGGAGGTAGTGGATGTCTGATTTGGTTGGGAGACTTGTTTGATATCAGAGATTTATCTGCAGATGGACAAGATATTTACATCAGAATGGCTTTGTCTGAGTTGGGTAAGAACTTATGTGCCAACTTAAATGGAAGTTCCTATGTTTGTTAAGTTGAGTTGCGGTTTTAGCTATTACTAAGACAAATTTTGATTGAATGACCAACTCATCTGAAAGCTTAATCAATTTTTATTTGTACTGAAGATGGTGCAGATTCATATGGAAAGAGAATAGACACAATTATGTTGCGCTTGGTTGCAGTAGGAACGGGTCTGCTGGGGTTAAGCTTGCTTCTATGTACTTGGAAGAGAATGAGAAGTGAAAGAAAGAGGAAGAAAACAGGTTTGTTTTGAATTGGAAATTCTTAATGAGTTAAAGGTAGTCTAGTTTATACGTATGCCAGAAAAAATAGTGAAAAGATTGATTCTTGCAGGGGCTGATTTTCTCTTTTCAACTGACCTTCATGTTCCACGAACCCATACGGAAACGCATAACAATGAGTTAGAGCTACCGTTGTTTAGCTTGTCTACTATCTCAAAAGCCACTAATAACTTTTCAGTTGAAAACAAGCTTGGACAGGGTGGATATGGACCTGTTTATAAGGTAACATTGACATATGTTGTTAATCTAATCATCCTATAAAATGAGTTAATGCAATCGCCTGTATATAATAAGGATTTGTTTCCGTACAATTTTTTCTCTAGTTGCATGAAAAAATGGGATGTCATGAGTGCGTATCTTCTGATTTCAGGGCACTCTAGAAGGAGGAAAAGAAATAGCCGTCAAACGACTGTCCAAGACTTCCAAACAAGGACTTGATGAGTTCAAGAATGAGGTTATCTGTATTGCCCGACTTCAACATCGAAATCTTGTGAAACTTTTAGGATGTTGCATACAAGGAGACGAGAAAATGCTGATATACGAATACATGCCCAATAAAAGCCTCGATTTGGTTCTATTCGGTAAGAGCTTTCCTCTTTGCTGTTGTTAGATGAAAGAGTGGACTTCAAAATTTCTACATTGATCAATCTGATCAGATATATTGACTAAGCACAAAAAAATTTTGGCAGATGCAAAAAGCAGAATCCACCTCGATTGGCCTAAAAGATTCTACATAATCAATGGAATTGCTCGAGGACTTATGTATCTTCACCAAGATTCTCGGTTGAGAATAATCCACAAAGACCTTAAAGCTGGTAACATATTGTTAGATAGTGAGATGAATCCAAAGATATCGGACTTTGGCATTGCGAAAAGATTCAGCGGGAACAAGATGGAAGACGAGACAAGGCGAGTTATAGGAACTTAGTAAGTATTTAGTTCCGACAGTTTGTTAAATAACACCTAATATACTTCCCTAGTTGTAACGTAATATCATTTTTGGTTAACATTTTCGTGCAGTGGATACATGTCACCAGAATATGCAGTTCGAGGTCGGTTCTCAATAAAATCAGATGTCTTCAGCTTTGGAGTCCTTGTGCTTGAAATTGTTAGTGGCAAAAGAAACAGTTCATTTTCGGAAGGAGATTCCGACATCAATCTTCTAGGACATGTAAACTCTTTTCTTTCCGTTCATGTGTTACGCTTGAAATTACCTTTGCTGATGGCATGGAATTAAAGTTTGGGATAATTACACTAACATACCCTAAGGTTTGGCAGAATACAGAAACTTCCCTAAGGTTTGAAAAATTACAAAAATCTTCTCATGTCACTTGCTATACTTAAACCTTAAGGAAGTCTGTGAGATTCGACCAGAACTAGAAGTATGTTACTATAATTATCCGCTTAAAAATTCGACTTTGGTATGAAAATTAACTAGATTATTAAAAAATATCAGGTCCTATGTTGCTGATCCTTATCTTACTTATTTGATTCATCTGGTTGCACAGGCATGGAAACTTTACAAAGAAGGAAGGTCAATAGAGCTCGTCGACACAAATCTCCAAGATTCGACTAGCTTAAATGAAATTCTGCGAGTAATCCATATAGGTTTGTTGTGCGGGCAACAACAGCCGGACGACAGGCCTAGCATGACTTCAGTGGTTTCAATGTTGAACAATGAAGTTCTGTTGCCTCAAGTAAATTGTCCAGGTTTTTACACAGAAAGTGATAAATTTACATCGGAGAGTAGTAGTACAAGTAGTGCCAATGCATCTAAGTCTACAAATGAAGTGACCATTACAATGCTTCAAGGGAGATAGAGATTGTGGATTCTTCTTCTTCTTATATAATCACTAGTTGAGGTATATGCATGACTTCAATAAATTTAGACCTAAAATATTAATAAAAAGAAAAGAATTTTCCCTATGTAATTATTACGCCTTCATCGATTAACTTTAATGATTATATCTCTTGAAAAATTCGGCTACAAATTTTTATTATTTATAAATTTTGTTTTTTAATATTATTTTAGGTATATTTTGTTTATATTATTTTTATATATGCAGTGCCTCTTTCCGTGCCCTACTTTTGGATCGAGTTGGGTCGACGACTACGATGAAAATTTCTCATTATTAATAGTAGTTATATATCTAAAACTCGAATACGAGACTTCAAATTGAAGTTACATAATGCAAAGTTGCTAAGATATGCTACTTGATATTACTTATAATCAGTGGCGGAGCCAGAAAATTTATCCAGGGGGATCGATCAAAATATAATACTAAAGAAAAAATAATTAATTTAATATATTAATCCTCGCTAGTATTAATTTTAACTTTGGTGAGAGGAGCCAATAATGTAAAATTTCATAAAATTATATATATGTATATCTATATATTTATATAATAATTAAAAATAAATAAATTTTGAGGGGGTCAAATGTACCCCTCAAGAGGTTGTGCCTCCGCCTCTGCTTATTATATATCTCAAGCGATCAATTAATTTCTTCATAACCAATAATAAGAATTCAGAACTTCATTCTCAAACAAAACAAAAAAAATAGGAATAATTACGAACAACCCCTGAGGTTTGACGATATTACAGATTACTCCCTAAGGTTTGAGAAATTACTAACTCCCCCTGGACTGTTATCTCCTCCGTTAAACAATTAACGGAATGTGTGGATTTACTATTTTGCTCCTAATATGTTAAAACTCAAGGGAGTTTATGTAATTAAGAATCAAAGATAAGGGGAATAATATAAGGACTGAAATTCTTAGAAGGTTTGATGAAAGTTCTGAAGTTTTTGTCCACCCAATATTTTTTTTTTGTTTTTTCAATGAACTGCTTAATGAAATTTTAATATTTTTATGATAGACTAATTTCATACCTATAGTTTACGTATGACTAATATTTTCCTATAGATATTGATCTCATGCATGTTCAACGTTTAAAATAATTGTTTAAATGACTGACGGATATTTATGTGAATTTACTAATGATTTATTGATATTGGTGTGTTTATTATGAATTTAATTTTGAGGAAAAATTTTGATAATGCACAAATTGATGTTTGTGTGGTTTTTTATATACATTTTTATTTTGAGGGAAATTTTTTTATAATTGCAAATAAATTATTTTAAATTAATTTTAAATGGGCTTGTAGAAAATATATTTAAAATTGAGATACAAATATAAAATAAAATTTATAATTTATCATATTTTATACAAATAAATATGCATGAAATATCTAATTCAATTTAATTTTATAGATAAAATATTAAATATTAAATTAATAACAACTTTTTAACAAAAAATTCAAAATTAACTAATATTACAATTATATCATTAAATTATAAAATAAAATTGCAATATACCCCTTGAGGGTATTTTTGGAATATAAATTTGAATTTTAACGGTGTGATTAACGACGGTGAAATTTGTGAAAGAGAGTGTAAAGGTCAGGGAGGAGTTCATAATTTCTCAAACCTTAAGGGTAATCTATAATATCGTCAAATTTCAGGGCAGCTCGTAATTATTCCAAAATAATAATAATAATAATAATAATAATAATAATAATAGTTCAGAAACTTCGAGTGACGATAAAGTAAGTAGGGATTTCAACTAGGTCATCATGATTCATGAATTAGTGGACCTTTCCCTAAATTTATTCTAAACAGTTTATAAATTCTTTATCGGGAAATATGGCTTAACTCCCCCATGTCAAGCCAATTTTTAGTTTACTCCCCCCTTAAATTTCGCCCCTTACTAACTGCCCAATTCACTTTACTAATTTTACTTCACTCCCTAATTTGTGTGATTTTACTAATATGCCCTTTGAAAGCTATGACTTTTCCTCCCAAATCCATCACTTTCATTAATGTTATATCAAAAAAGAAAAATGGCCGACGGTGGGGGAGCTTACTGAGCAAACTTCCGAAAAATTATAGTTTTCAATACAAAAATGGAAGAAGGGAAGAGCATAGAGGTAATTTTTCATTATTTTATCAAGAGTATTTTGGTATTTTTATTTTTTTTGGGAGGTTTAGGAAAAGTTTGATACATAATTGATCCTCAAAATGTATAAAAATTGAATTTACGGGTTTAGGAAAAGTTTCATGGTATATTGGGGATATTTTATTAATTTTTTGTTTTTTTAATACACGTATATTCAAGTGGAATTCCAATCACAAAATTTTATCTTAGATACTGAATTCATTAACTAATTAAACCAACCTTTATTGGTGAGGTAAACCACATAAAAATTATATTTGAGTAAATGTACCTAAATCCCCTATATTTGGGTTTTAATTCATTTTAATTTTATTTTGATCCTCTGTTAATTTAGTAATAGGCTATGAGACGGGGTTGCCCTTATTCGAATCAAAATCATCTCACTATTATCGAATTAAGTTGGTATATTTCAATATTTGTAAAAAATAAAAATATAAAAAAAGTATTTGTTGTGACTTCATATTAATTTTAATTAGATAATCAAGAAATATTGATCATTTAATACAGATTCTTGATGCATAATTTTGTAAACGAAAAATATTTAATTAAACTTCTATTATTAATTTGTAATTTTATTAGCAAAATACAAAAGCTGAAAGTATAATTTATAAAAGTGAAAATCGCATTTTTTTGTCCTGCACGAATGTAAGTCGATTTTTTTTCCCCACAATTTATCCCACTCATTTCAACTTTTAACATTTTTAATCTCAAACAACAAAACTTTCACTATTAGTCCCAAACTATCTTATGTCTCAGTCAGGGGAAATTCTAGCCCAAGTCGGGTTTGGCCGAGCCTACGAATCATAGTTCACCACGTAGAAAATCAATAATTAAATAAAATAATTAACAAACTCAACTTAAACCATAACCCAAGTTAACCAAAGTTTAGTTCTTTCCTTTTATCAGAATCCCTATTATCAAGCTCTTTTATTTTCTCCCTCAAATCTACTCCTGAGCCTGAAAAAACCATCCTAGCGGATCTGTTCCATCACACTTGGGCATGTCCAGCTTCAACCTGGTTATCGGATTGTGACCCTGGTGCGGCACCACATCTTCCCGTCGCAGTTGCAGAGCCGCGTTCGCTGCTGTAGGCGGCCTGTCGGTCCGCTCCAACAGGATGCTCATATCCTTTTGCAATCGCTGCATTGATTGCGTCAGCGAGTGTACTGTCGCCATATTCATGTCCAACTGCTTCTGAAATTCCTTTTGAGTGTTATCGGTTTGAGTCTGGAATTCATTGAATTTGGTATTGCTCACAGAATCGACCATCGGCAATATCTCTCAACGAAAGCGCCAATTGTTATGTATTTAGATAGTGAGACGTTAGAGCAGTCTCGCGCTCGTAGGATTCACCGGCAAGACCCGCAAATAGGGAGAAACTTGGGGAAGAAGATAGACGAAAGAGTTCTAGGGTTGAGAAGAACTTTAATTATCTGCCTCCTGAAAAATAATGTTTGACGACAACTAAATATGACTTCCCCAAAAGTAGGGTCATCTAAGCAAAGCCTAAAAAATACCAATGCCATAACGTAAATAACTACTAATGAAATAGTAACTATAATAAAATAACAACTGCTGCAACTGCTCAAGACTTATTCACCACATAAACTCTTTGCCAAGCTGTGCATGCCTACTGCGTCTTCCCACGCGAACCCCTGCATCACCAGACCCTTCCAACGCTGCATCTCCCTTCTCCGACACCGGCGATATCAGCTTCGCCTTGTCAATCCCTTCATCCTCCAACGTATCAATATATATATATATATTTGGTTGAATAAAACAGACTCGAGAAAAACATAACTAGTACTACAAGTCTCAGAGACAATTAAAGACTCCACATCTCTTGGAGGAAGATCCCATCAAATATAATTACAACCAAGAGTATGACCCATTTTCGCTAAACGGTCTGCGCAACAGTTGAAGTGTCTCAAAACATGTTTAACTTTAACCTACCATGGTTTATGAAGAAGATCCTGAATGTCAATGATAATATTGCCCAAGGGATGCGTGTCAGGATCCGCCTCATTGATAAGCCCAATAATGTAATGAATTCTGTTAAAATTGGCTCCAAACAGGAATTGAATGGTGGCCGTTGGATGGGAGTCTATGAGAACCATGGGATTGTCTTTAAGAAAGAAGGAGGAAACGGTGTCGTTGCAACTAATGGCGAAATGATCCCATCCGTTGATGAAAACACCAAAGATCCTACGGCTGTAAAGCGTTCACATGTTACTGTAGCTGGGGGGGACCATGCATACGTAGCTGAAGGGGATGAAATGCCAGCCAATACCATGTGATTCTGTTATGCTTCCTTGGCAGCTAGGTTACGGTGTGAGGGAGTATAAGTGGGTTGTTGAGGGTGTCTTTTGGGGCAAGCAAATTGTAGCAGTCTTCTTCGTCTTCCCCATTTCTCATCTTCCTTATCTATCTTCTATTTCCAGTATTTGAAGCTGTTATTGTATTATTTTCCCTTTATTAATGCAATACAGTTTGTTTCCTTTCCATGTTATCATTTAGTTGTTATTATATATCAAAAATCGTTTCATTTGGTATCAGAGCCATTCGATCTATACGGCTGCAACAATGGCGGATGGGTTAAGGTCCAAAGATGTCATGGAAATGATAAAAAACAGGAGCAGGCGATGCATGAAGAAAAATCCCTAAGATTGGCAGCTGAAAAGAAAACTGAGGAGCGATTCAAAGATGTTTCGGGAAATATGGAGAAGATATTCTTACAGCTGGGTGCGATCGCAGAGCAAATGCAGATCTACAACCGCAGCAAACCAGTGTTGGGAGATGGTCCATCTGCTTCGCAAGGAGGGGTGGAGATGAGCTCTGTTTCAACTGATTCAGAGAGACTTGAGAAAAGAGCAAGCGAAAATGGAACACAGGGAATCAATTACTCTCAACAATCCAACCAGAGGAACATTGATTTCC
>JBBMKE010056038.1:0-18196 GCA_037834125.1 Lippia alba | reverse complement strand
GCAATTAAAAGATTTGAAGTATCAACTCCTAGAAGCTTGCCGTTCTCATCCTTCAACTGTTAATAGAAAATCAATTGACAAAGTAAACCTAAAATATAAACTTAAAGGTATTAATTATCAATAAAATTAGACAACAAGCGTGTCGATTCTGTAACTGCTCTATTACCTTAGCTATAATCTCAATTAACTCAGGATATGTTACGTCGTTGATGGAAGGCAAGTCATTAGCAGCCAATACGACCTGTAAAGAATGCAAATACACTTAAAATAAATGTACTGCAGTTGCATGTATTCTATACAAAAGGTGAATTCCACGAAAGTCAGATCTGTAAGTACATATGAAATTTTTTGGTGTGTTACTCATGGCTAGAAACAGGATCTAAAATATCCAGAACTAGAAGTTGGGCTTGCATCATGACTGATGTCACAATATCATTCACAGGACAGAAAAAAAAAAACTCAGAAGGCTACTCCTACCCTCTACATATTTTCTGAATCAACATTGAACAACCTATTCAAGAATATATATATATATATATATATATATATGATGTATGTATAAATCAGAAAATGTCAAATAGAGAGGTCCAATTAACGACATCAAGCAAACTATCCCACCCAAGCATTTGGATTTGTGACCAATACAGAACAGTTTAGCTACAGCAGTTTCCGCAAAAAAATGTAAACAAGAGCAGTTGTTAGTCAAGGATTCAAGTCATACCTGGATACCATGTCGGAGTAACTCCCTTGCAAATGGCAATATACCTAAAATGATATCTGCACCAGAATTATCTACGAATATTACGGCCTGTGCATAAATGTGCAGAAGTTAGTGAAGTAAAACTGCCATAGATATGAATGCATTATAACAATCAATAAGAGAAAGGGACACCCACAACTAACCTTTTTCCATGCTTTGCGGCCCCATTTTGAAATGAAATTGTCCAAATCATCAATAACCCAGGGTCGAGGAACAAGGTTCTGACAGCTGGCTTGAAATGACATACCATCCTTCGCGAATAGCTCCGCCAGCTTCAAGATGCATAACAGGAGGATTTGTTACACCAAGTCACCAATCAAGTGCATAGGAATCTATATAGACTTTAAACTAATAATTTTCTAGAAAGTTTCTGAAAATTGCTTCACTTTGGTTCCATTCAGCACAGCAAAGACTCAGCGTACCTGAGCTGAGCCAAGATCAAATATGTTGCCAGCAAAGATCCCTCTAACCAAATTCTGGACACGCTCAGTTTCGTCCTGAATAGCATCATTCAGAAGCACAACATCCTGAAATAAAGAAATTGCCTTGGCATTTTCTTCATCCTGTCAAATAATCAAATCAAACCACTTGGTAATTAAACAATGCTCTTGATCGACCCATTGGTCAAAAGACCAAAGCAAGAGAAGGAACAAGGCATGCAGAAAGCAGAAAAGTGCATCAGATCTTCAGGTCTCAACCCCATACGAGCTAACATTTTGATATGTACATAAGGTGTGTACATACATAGAACAGTTCTCTTGCATTGTTTTAATAATCAAGATCAAGATTTGGAAGGCGAATAAAGAGCTGCTACTGAAAAGAGAAACGAAATGCTTACCTTAACCTTTTTGAATATATCTCTGAACCCCACTTCTCTAAGGACTTGCTCGCGGAGCCGGCAAAGAAGCTGAAAAGAAGTTGTAGATAAGCACAAAATAGAAATTTCATAGTTGTAAAACGGATAAACTAGAATAGAAAGGATAGTGTATTACAATGCAATCAGGTGGGCCGCCATGACTCTCTGGATCTTTCTTCAAATCCTCCAGTATTTCAGCATATCTGTATAAGCAGGGAAGTGAAGTTGATAAAAACAAAAAACGAATTCGAGATGCATATATGTACTATTAATTTCGGACCTTTGAGCAAACTTTTCAGCTTTGGCGGGAGCATCTGGCACTGAATCATCGGTCTCGGCACGTTTACTGCATTGGAGTGTTGATTAATAATAAGAGATAAAGTGGAAATTGGGGGAAAACTTAAGCAAAAAATTACCGGAACGAGGGGATGGAATTGGCGAAGAGGTTGATCCAAGAGAGTTCGGTGGGAGTGACCTTCTTGGGATTGTCGGAAGGGAATCGGTAGGGAATGGTGCAAGCTCTGTAATTCGATTCCACCAACACAGGCAGCGACACCATTTCCCCTGCGCTCTCCATTTTCGAATCTAATTAGATTCCGGGGATTTGATTCTCTATTCTTCTTCTTCTTCTTCTTGTCCGGCTTTTCGATTGATCCAAGAGGTTTCTGTCCCTGTAATTCTCTTGCTTAATAAATTGAGGAAATATATTGGCCAAATGGGAAATTAATTACTTGGTCCAATAGGCCTTTCACATGCGGCCCTTTTCACCTTCAATCTATTATCATTTCAGTAGGGCTGTCAATGGGTCGGATTTTAATCTGAATTTGGACTGAATCTGATCTGAATTTTAGCATACTCGTCCGATAAAAATATCTGATGGATCATATTCGATTATAAATATTCGTTATCCGAAATAAATGGAGTCAATATGAATTTAAAGAATCTGATCCCTTAAGAATCCGATTCCGAATCCGATATTATATTATAATTAAATAAATTATTTATTAGTACATAATATAAAATGATTAAATTTAAAATCTTCACATATTTATCACTTTAAACAATAATAAATTTAAATTTCTTACTCTAAAAGTATATATTTTATTTTATTAATAAGTTTAAATTAAATTATTTTAAATAAATATAAACAAAACTATCAAATAATCCATAAATAACAATTATTTTATCAAATATTATGCAATTACATTTATATTTTTATATCAAATTTATCATTTAAAAATATAAATTTTATTGTTAATTGGGTCGTATCTTTTATCGGATTTGATCAGACCCAATTATGTATGGATTCAAAAACAATGAATCCGAATCATATAAGATTCGGACTCGAATTCGGAATCTCCTGATTTGGTCCGAATCCGACCCCGTTGACAGCCCTAATCATTTGCTTTTCCTTTCTTCACCGCACTTTTTATTTTTTTTAACACACCCCCTCAAATGGTCCGAGGAATTTAAATTCGGGTCATTGCCTTCGAAAAACCACTTTCGAACCACTTGAACCAATTCATGTTAGCTCTTCATCCCTACTTAATTAAAGTGCTATCAAGACTTCATTTTTATATGTTTATTACTCAAGTTAAAAGCTTAGAGGACTTGTGTGATGTAAAAACAAGCTTAGAAGTGAAACTCAAGAACTAGAATCGTTAGCATTTACTGATTAAGGAATGTCTATCCTCATTCCTCAACCTCGTTAAAGTTGGAAAGCAGAACTGTCGGCTCTTTCCTTTACACTAATTCCGTCAATCAAGGGGGAAAGTTGTCTTTCACATAGAAAAAACGATCAAGATTTGATTTTATTTTAGGGTAAAATGGGTGCTCTCCACCTTGAGGCAGCATTCCTCTGCTACTTGCTAACCTCAGCACTTGCCCAAGATGATGAATGGAAGTCTGCTACAGCAACATTCTCCAAGGAAACTGATGCCTCCATTGAAACTGGTAAACTTACACTTCATACTATATTCTATACAATCTTGTTTGCTTCTAAGATAAAAAGGGAATTAAGTTTTTCCATGCAGAGGGCGCCTGTGGTTTTGGAGACCTTCACAAAACTAGATATGGCAAGTACAGCGTCGGACTAAGCGGGATGTTATTCGATAGAGGAAGTAGCTGTGGTGCTTGCTTTCAAGTCAGATGTGTTGAACACAGCCACAACGACAAACAGAAACAAAAACAGTGGTGTCTTCAGGGAAACCCATCCATTACTCTCACTGCCACTGATTTCTGCCCCCCCAACTATGCCCTTCCTGCTGATTACGGCGGTTGGTGCAACTTCCCAAGAGCTCACTTCCAGATACCAGAGTCTGCTTTTTCTCTCATTGCATACCAAAAGCCTGATTTAGTTCCAATTCAGTATAGGAGGTAGTTTCAGGATCAATTTCCTTTAAAATATGCATGCTTGCTCATTTAATTTTATGGTTTATTAATCCTGCACTTTTTGCATGTTTACTTCATAGGATGAAGGGGGATTAGATTTATAATTCCGTCTACTTAAACTTATGTTTATTAGTATTTTTGCAAGACACAGCCCGGATGATATTAAATAAAAGGTTGATTACCACATTCCCCATGGAATGACCAATCCACCATCACATCCCATTACTCAACAATCCCATCTCATCCCAATCAACGAAGTAAACTCTCAAAATTGTGTGTGCAGGGTGATGTGTGAAAGACAAGGGGGAATCAGATTCACAGTCAAGGGCAGTGCTTACTTCTTGCAAGTGTTGGTGGCCAATGTGGGATTGGATGGAGCAGTTGTTGCGGTAAAAGTGAAGGGATCGAGGACTGGATGGATTCCCATGGGAAGGAACTGGGGACAAAACTGGCAATGCAACATCAACCTTGCAGGCCAGCCTCTATCCTTTGAGGTCACCACCGCTGGTAGGAGAACGCTAGCATCTTACAGCGTCGCGCCACCAACCTGGAACTTTGGTCAGACATTCATAGGCAAACAGTTCTAGTAAAACAACTCTCTTTTATCACAACATCAGAACATCCTTCAGTGTTTACATTCTTCTTCCTCCGAGAAATTCACAAAATAGCCATATTGCTTAGCATCCTGTTCTACAATAGATAAAAGATTCATTTCTCTATTTGATTCTAAACCATCAATTAGAATTTTGTATGATACTCTATCCGGGTCGCATGGTAATGATTTCATCAGGTAAAAACATTCCATTGCTAATCCAGACAGGTTTAAAATCATTAAGCTTTCCAGCAATACATTGAAGCCCTCGAGATCTGGAGTTACACGACTTTCCACTTTAAGTTGCGTGATAAGTAGTTCAACCTCTTCAAGCAAACCGTTGCTCCCCAAAACTGTTGCCATTTCAGCATACAAAAATAATTGAGGCCTATACCACTCCTCTCTCCTGACATCCTCAAAAACCTGGATCAGACAATATGCAATAGCACACAGGACTAATTAATTAATATAGATTAAACCGTCTGGTGAAAAGAAGTCGAAGCAAACAAACCTTAAGGGCCAGATGACATTGATTCTGGCGAAGGAGTTCGCGAAGAACCGCAATCATATCGAACTTCAATAAACGCCTGAATTTGGTATCAAATACTTGATCCAGAGATGGCTGTGAGTGTGGTGCAGCCCGCTTCAACGCTTGAACTGTCTGTATAGCCTCGATGCTGAGATTTCGGCCCTTCTGAAGGGGCTTTCTGTTCTTGCTCCTGTCTCTCATCACAATGCGCATCATCATGCTTCCATTTTTATGAAAATTGAGCCACTCATTTGATTTGACTTGCTTAATTTGCACCACCGCTACTCCTAATTGGATTAGGTTTGTAAAACAGCTCATACTACTAACTACTAAGCAACCTCCTCTTTAAGCTATGTCCTATCAGAATCAACAGTTGAACATCAATCAATTTGAGTTAATTGAAAGTTGCTGGTAAAGAGAGAATACAAGTAATCAAGATTATAAATTTGAAACAAAATCTACTCAAGCAAGATATATTACCTGGCAAACGGAGCGAACCACAAAAGAACAAATAAAACTTATCAATAAACAATATATCTCTAGAGTATCAGTAGGAATTAGGAGAAAGAGCGCTTTGAACGAAGACGATGAAATTGGCAAAAGCGCTGAGGTCTGTTAGTTAATATGAACAACTCTTGGGCCTGGGCCTGGGCCTGGGCTTTGCACGAGAAAATGGGCCTCACATAACGATTACAACTTGTTAATTGTCATGTCATCTACTCAGCCGATTTCTATCCATTTTCATTCAGCAGAGGAAAAAAGAAGGTGGAAATCGAAATGGGTGGTTTTCTTGTTGGTGCGCCAGGTCTGGGAATCAGAGTGCGGATAGCTCCCCTTTTTCGCCGGAGGATATTTAGAAGCTTTAGAGTATCAGCATCATCCTCAGACGACTCCATTCGAGTGCGTTTCGCTCCTTCTCCAACTGGGAATCTGCATGTCGGCGGTGCCCGTACTGCACTCTTCAACTACTTGTTTGCCAGGTCCAAAGGCGGCAAATTTGTACTCCGAATTGAAGATACTGACTTGGAGAGATCCACTAAGGAGTCCGAGGACGCCTTGCTTCGCGATCTTACTTGGCTTGGTCTCGATTGGGATGAAGGTTCGTTCGTTCGTTCTACTCTTTCCTTTTTCTTTACATATATGTAACAATTCCTGCCTAGTTCCGTAAATTTTATTCTTTATACATAGGCCCAGGTGTTGGTGGCAACTATGGCCCCTACCGCCAGTCTGAAAGGAACGACCTTTACAAGCACTATGCCAATAAACTCCTCCAAACCGGTCATGTTTATCGGTGTTTCTGCTCCAATGAGGTAATCATAGCCTCGATTCTAATCGTTGGAGAATCATTCTTTATTATGCCTAGTAGTAAAATGATTGAAAACCTGTTTGCTGGTGATGTTTACCAATTTTTCTAGGTTGTTGTCCCAGTGTTTTTACTACTTTTGTGCCAGTTCTGCATACTTCAGTTAGAGTTTCTCTGATTTGCACATTTAACTTTTCTAAAGCTGAACTGATCTTACTGATTAACATAGAAACATGGCAACCCATATGACGATCCTATGGTTGCATGTTTTAAGTTTTTGTGGTGCTTCACGTTTAATTTCCTCAAATTATTTTATGCTTTTGGTGCTTCTGATTGATCACAACTTGTTATTTTTCAATCCATTTTGCAGGAGCTAGAAAAGATGAAGGAAATTGCAAAGTTGAAGCAGCTCCCTCCTGTGTACACTGGCAAGTGGGCCAGTGCAACAGAGACGGAGGTGCAAGAGCAATTGGAAAAGGGGACACCTTATACTTACCGATTTAGAGTTCCCAGCACAGGAAGTTTGGCTATAAACGACCTCATTCGTGGGGAGGTATGCATTGTTATCTTAGTTTAAAGCGGGCTTGCTAGTTTTTAGTATAGGCATGCACCTTTTTGGGAATGTTGATACTATTTAACTTGAGATATTTTGTTCATCTTGGCCTGTGTATTATCAACTACATGCCTGATAGTTGTGACATAGGTCTGGATCCAACGTTTGATTTGATGCTAACTTTGTTTGATAGTGTCGTTAAGGTAAACTGGGGTCTCGACACACTTGGCGACTTTGTTATTATGAGAAGTAATGGCCAGCCTGTTTACAATTTCTGTGTAACTGTTGATGATGCGACCATGGCTATCTCACATGTCATAAGGTGAGTAAAGCTTTCTGAGCAGATGGCACCGAACTTTTTGTTTGAATTATCTATGACCTTTGGTGTTGTAACTGGAATTTATATTTCAGAGCAGAGGAACACTTGCCAAATACTTTGAGGCAGGCTTTAATATATAAGGTACCACTGGATATCTTATGTTTATGTTCCTTCTCATATTGTTCTATGAAATTGGATCCAGTTAATTGGTTGAGAGCTCTTTTTTTCTTCTCCCCTAGATCTGTTGTCATTTAACCAAAGATATATAATTATTGTACCCTATAACCAGGCTCTTGGATTCCCGATGCCTAGATTTGCACACGTTTCTTTGATTCTTGCACCTGATAGGAGCAAACTCTCAAAACGACATGGGGCAACTTCAGTGGGTCAGGTAATCCACTATGGCGTTATCTATTTCACATTTCCCTTGCATACAGTTTGATAAATTTCTATAATCAAGAATCTTTAACTATTTTCCTAAACATTCCCTGGACTAACATGTCGTTGAAATTTCCTGTGAAAGTTTAAGGAAATGGGTCTTCTGCCCCAAGCAATGGTGAACTATCTTGCATTGTTGGGTTGGGGTGATGGTACTGAAAATGAATTTTTCACCCTTGAACAACTTGGTTAGTTTTCCAGTGAATAACTTGTGCACCTGATATATCTTGCAGTTTACGATTCTTTATGTCATTATTGTCTTGACATCTAAACTCGTGACATGGTTTTTCAGTTGACAAGTTCACAATTGAGCGTGTTAATAAAAGTGGAGCTGTCTTTGATTCTACCAAGTTAAGGTAATTGGGGACTTTAATTTGGCCATGATTTACGGAGAAGTTTTTTATATCTTGTGATGTCATTGCATTATTGTTATTGATTGTCTTCTAATTCCCTGAACATATTTTGGTACTCCAAGGTGGATGAATGGTCAACATTTGAGATCCCTTCCAGCAGAAAAACTAAACAAACTTATTGGTGAACGCTGGAAGAGCACAGGCATACTCACAGAATCAGAGGGGAGCTTTATAGAAGTTAGCTTTCTCTCTCATATTATTTACACTCTGTATAACTGTAGAATCATACAACCACTTAGTTTTTCTATCAGCAGTCTTGATTGTCTAATGTCCTCATATTGGAAATTGGATGGTCCTTTGATCGTGTTTAGTATTTGTTGTCCCTCTATAAAGAAGAGAATTGGGCACCTTGCAATGGCAATTATCATGTCGAATCAATCATCTGACCTTTTATTTCATTTAATGATCTTACTAGTTGTTATATCATATTGTTAATACCTGTGAGCAGGAGGCTGTCCAGCTTCTGAAGGATGGGATCGACTTAATAACTGATGCAGACGATGCTCTATCAAGCATACTGTCTTATCCTCTACATACAACACTCGCCAGGTAACCTGAAACCCAGAAGTATCTTAACAGTGTCTCATTCTAGTGAGCAGTCTGAAAGATTTACGGATTGATTTCAGCCCTGAAGGTAAAGGTTTACTAGACGATAAGCTGTCGGAAGTTGCGGGCAGTTTGCTAAGTGCCTATGACAGTGGTGAGTTTAGAAGTGCGCTTGAAGAAGGGAGTGCTGGATGGCAGAAGTGGGTGAAGAGCTTTGGTAAATCACTAAAACGCAAGGTTGGTTTGGTTTTGATGCAGAAAGATTAGAACTAGTTAAACTTGGTATACATATATATATATAATAGCAATTTGGAATGCAGGGAAAATCACTCTTCATGCCCCTCCGAGTTCTGCTGACAGGAAAGCTCCACGGACCTGATATGGGAGCTGGATTGCTACTTGTTTATGAAGCTGGAAGATGTGGTGTCGTAGCACCCCAATCTGGGTTCGTGACGTTGGATGAGAGGTTTGAAATGCTCAGACAAGTTCAATGGGAGTCACTCAGTACAGTTGCTCTGCCTGTTTCTAACTGAGATTATTTTCCTTTTTATTAGAGAACCAGAATGAGCTACCTAGCCCATGTCAAATTTTTGTATATTTTTTGTTAGTATTTTATATTTGAATTGATTCTCTCCAAAGAATTGTTGAATTAATAAATCTCAAACTATCCATTTCGGATAAGAAAATAATTTCAGTTGAACTTTTTTTTTTTTTTTTTTTTGAGAATTAACTAGGCTCCCACCTCCAAATAAACCAACCAAAGCCAAGAAGGCGATACTGGCATAAATCCTCCCGAGAGGAGTTAATTGCATATCTTGTTTTTGACTTTCTCTATAATTCCTTCTCTTGCAAAGATTAAAAATAAATAATATTTAGGATAACAAAAATATTTCATTTCTTTAGAAATCATAACTGTACAATGATAAATTAAAGAGGTAAAGTGATTGAGAGGTTGGGAAAAAATTGCCGATTATGGCGTGGGCATTTGGCATTTGGTGGGTATATATATTTATAAATAGAAATAGAAGCAAGAAATTGGATCCGAATTTCTCTTAGAGCGTTTCAGAGAATGAATTTTCTGTGCTGCTCATGTATGTATGTATGTATCTTGAATGCCTTGGAATTGCAGATCCGCATTCGTGACTGAAGATCATTGATAATGTCTGCGTCGCAAACCCTGGGCGGGGCATCCCGTTGTGGGTGGGTGCTGGGTCCTGCCTTGGACAAGATCATCAAAAATGTCGCTTGGAGGAAACATTCCCAGCTTGTTTCCGCCTGTAAATCTGCTCTCGACAAGCTCGAGACTTTAACTGATGATTCCGCCGATCCATCCTCCTGCACCCCTATTTATGGTCTCTCTTCTTCTGATGCCGACTTCTTGCTCCAACCACTCATGATGGCTCTCGAATCCAATTCCTCTAAGGTTATGGACCCTGCCCTCGATTGCTTATTCCGATTCTTTTCTTTCGGCATTATCCGTGGTTGCAAAATCAAAGACTCTTCTTCAATCATTTTCCGCCTCATTGACTCCGTATGCAAATGTGCTGCCCTTGGTGATGAGGCAATTGACCTTGCTGTGCTCAAGGTACTTCTCTCTGCTGTCCGCTCCCCCTGCATTCAAATCAGAGGCGATTGCCTTGTATACATTGTCAAATCCTGCTACAATATCTATCTTGGTGGCCGAAGTGGCACCAATCAGATCTGTGCCAAGTCCGTTCTCGCGCAGATGATGATCATTGTTTTCTCCAGGGTCGAACAGAATTCCATGCGCGCTGACTTCAGGAATGTCGTTGTATTTGAATTGCTGGAGTTTGCTGATAGGAACCTCAACGAAGGAAGTTCCATACACTTCTCTCAAAACTTTATTAATGAGATTGTTGAGGCTAAGCAGAGCGCGTCTGATGTAAGGCTATCCTTGGATTCCCCAAATAGTGCCAATCTTTCCAACGAAGAATCTAATGAGGGGACAAATGAATCTGTCAATGAGGCTGCAGGTTCCAGTGGTTGCAGTGAGATTAGGGAGGATGGTTTTACGCTTTTCAAGAATTTATGCAAATTGTCCATGAAGTATTCTTCACAGGAGCAGCCTGATGATCCCATTCTTTTGAGGGGAAATATTCTATCCTTGGAACTTTTGAACGTCATCGTGGGCAATGCAGGTCCAATCTGGCGCACGAATGAGAGGCAAGTCTTCAGTTGTACGAAATTCCTATACACTTGGTATCTGCAGTATAACTTATGTTGAACCTTAATAAGGATGAGATTACACCTAGTTTAGGTTATGTGGATTTATATAAATACCTCAACTTATATATTAAGGTGGACCAAGATTATGACTCAGTTCTAGTTAGAATGTTCCACCCTTGTAGTTTCCATGTGAAGAAAACTGCTATTCAGATGCATCTTAGTTATACCCAATTTGCCCTATATTATATGAAATTTAGACGGAACAATTCTCTTTTTAATAATGACTGAGTAATTAAGTATCAGGTATGTTCATTTTCTGTCATCAAGTTTATTATTTCGAGCTCTTATGACTCCTGTAAATGAAGAGACCAATGTTTTGTGTGAATAGCTAATGGGTTCTTTTGCTTTCAAAAAAAATGCTAATGGGTTCTTCTCCTAACAGGTTTCTTAATGCACTCAAGCAGTATCTGTGCTTGTCACTGTTGAAGAATAGTGCACTATCCGTGATGACCATTTTTCAACTTATCTGTTCAATATTTTATCACTTGCTATCAAAGCTTAGGTCTGGGTTGAAATCAGAGATTGGAATATTTTTTCCGATGCTAATACTTCGCGTGTTGGAGAATGTGCTTCAACCTAGTTTCTTACAGAAGATGTCGGTTATGAGTTTAGTGGAGAAGATCTCTCAAGATTCACAGATCATCATTGATATTTTTGTCAATTATGATTGTGATGTGGACTCTCCCAACATATTCGAAAGGTAATAGGACTGAGTTTCAATTATTCTTTTTCCTTTTATGATTTCTTTTCCAAAATGAGTTCAACATAATTGGATGCCTATCATTATTATTTAATTATGTGTAGATCATATATTGTTTTGTTGGTGATAGTTGATCTGAACATTTGTGTTAGAGTATATTGTCTTGGGAATATGTGGGAATACACATTCTAAATATAAGGAGATCTTTCAGTATGGTTTTAATTATTGATAGTGATTTTGTTCAGATTTTGTAATTCTAGGCACCTGCTAAGAGTACACCACTGTGTGAAAAATCTGATGTGGGCGTACTTATTGTACAAAAGTTCTGGTCTTTATTTTTTCTTAATATATTGGTACTGTCAGGAAAATGTAAATCATTCTTGTTAGGGGATTCTCAGTGTAGTAGATTGTTTCTGAAAGTTTTCCCTTTCACAAGAAGTAACAAAATTGTGACTTTCTCGCATAAACTATAACCAATTTCTAGTTGTTTTGCTTGTTTGATTTACGAATTTTCTGGTTTGTTCCAAAGTTGTATTAAAACTACTTTAATTCCTTCAGATATTTGCAGGACAGTCAATGGCCTTCTGAAAACTGCACTTGGTCCACCTCCAGGGTCCACAACCTCTTTGTCTCCAGCTCAAGATACGGCGTTTCGTCATGAATCAGTAAAATGTCTTGTTAGAATCATCAAGTCAATGGGAGCATGGATGGACCAGCAGCTGAAAGTTGGGGAATCCAATCCACCAAGATCCTCTGATACTGAAAACTTGACTGAAAATGTAAACATCATTGAAGATACAAATATTCCTGATTGTGAGCTGCACCAGGAAGCACACACAGAATGTTCTGATACTTCATCGTGGGAGCAGCGGAGAGCTCATAAGTTAGAAATTCAGGTTTGCCATGCTTGCACTTTAAGCAATATAACTGTATCGTCAAGATTTTGTGATAATATCAATTGCCATCTCGAATTGTGGCCTACCATGAGGAATTATTGTGTGGCGAGTTTAGTGAGAATCTACCATATACTCTGAGTGCAGAGTGCCTTATCCAGTTTTCTTCAAGTATGTCATATAGGTGCCTGAAGCATGATGTTTTAAAAATTCAGAATTATCTGGTATACTGTAGTGACTATGTGAATAAATCAAATGCAGAAAGGTGTTGCATTGTTCAACAGAAGACCTTCAAAGGGAATTGAGTTCTTAATTAGCTCCAAAAAAGTTGGCAGCGCTCCTGAAGAAGTGGCTTCTTTTCTCAGAAGTATGTCTGGGCTAAATGAAACTATGATTGGTGATTATTTTGGTGAAAATGAGGAATTTCCAATGAAAGTTATGCATGCATATACGGATGCCTTCAACTTTGAAAATATGGGTTTTGGTGAAGCAATCAGATTCTTTTTAAGAGGATTTCGGTTACCTGGAGAAGCACAAAAGATAGATCGCATCATGGAAAAATTTGCAGAGCGCTATTGTAAATGCAATCCAGACTCTTTCACCAGTGCAGATACTGCTTATGTCCTTGCCTACTCAGTTATAATGCTCAACACTGATGCTCATAATAGTATGGTAAAGGATAAGGTGTGTTTAAAAGAGTCGATTTTTTTGTACTAAAAATGTGACTTATCTCTTTCTCTATGCCTGTTTCAGCTTAAAAACTCTATATTTCACTAATGCTATGTCATCCATTATCTTATGATGTGCACAACGTGCTGACTGGTGCCCATACGGTGCCCAGACAATGTTCCCAGCAGGCGTGCACAATCTGCTGCCTTTACACCCTAACCTTAGTTCATACTAACCTTAAACTATACACCTTCCTTTGTGACTTATTTTGAGATGGGATTTGACTCTTAGATGTCCAAGGCTGACTTCATCCGGAATAATCGTGGGATTGATGATGGCAAGGACCTACCTGATGATTATTTGGGTTCATTGTACGATCAAATTGTGAAAAATGAGATTAAAATGAGTGCAGAATACTCTGCTCCAGAAAGCAAACAGGCAAACAGCCTCCATAAATTGCTGGGCTTGGATGGTTTACTCAATCTTCTTTGGAAACCGACTGAAGAAAAACCAATGAGTGCAAATGGATATCTAATAAAGAATATCCAGGAGCAGTTCAAAGCAAAATCTTCAAAACCAGAGTAAGATCTATCTTCCATAGAAAAGGGAATAAAACCGTATTTGCCTTGAGTAAGATGTATCTTCCATAAAAAAGGGAATAAAACCGTATCATTAGCATGTTTACATTCATAACATGCTCCCAGAAAAGATAAGGAAGAAAACAAAAAGTGTAGTGGATAACAAATATTCCAATCATAACAAAGTAAAAGAAATCTTGGTTAAATAATTTGTCCAACTAAAAAAGTCTGGTGAATAACAAATGTTCCAATCAGTTGAACTATTACAATGTTAGATGTTAATATATGTTTGATTAACACATTAAATAAAGCATAATATAGTAAATGTTCATATACGTTTTAGGGAATAAAACTTTCTTATATTTATAGATATTATATTTATTAATATTAAGTTTTTCAACTCCAATAATATATATAAGGGAGTTTCGTAATTTACACAATAAGAAAGGAGTCACAAAATATGAATATATATATATATATATATATGATTTGTTGAGATTCTCTGTCAATTGTTGATGCTCCGTTTGTTGGCAGTTTTACGTATTGGCTTTCTACCCTTCATTTTCCATCTGCAGGGATATTTATTATGCTATAGCTGATCCTGCAATATTGAGATTTATGGTTGAAGTTTGCTGGGGGCCAATGCTAGCTGCATTCAGTGTCACTCTAGATCAGAGTGATGATAAGGAAGCTACTTCTAGGTGCTTGCAGGGAATCCGGCATGCTGTGCATGTTACTGGTGCGATGGACATGCAGACCCAGAGGGATGCTTTTGTTACTACTGTGGCTAAGTTCACTTACCTTCACTGTGCTGCAGATATGAAGCAAAAAAATGTCGATGCTGTGAAGGTGCTTTGAATTTCCTCTTCATGGTCTTTCTTATTGTGCAATATTAAATGCATATGTCTACCCCTACTGCTTTAATGACACGCCACCATGACATGTTATCTGCATCAGGATGTTCAGTTCCCTTTCATTTTGAAATTTTGGATAGTTTGTGATGCTTGCTTGGGCGTTTTAAGTTTGTCTTTCAAAAATGAAAATATTTTTCCCTTGATATGGAAGTGATTCGGAAGGCATTCTGCTTTTTCAACAGGCTATTATTTCTATTGCTATTGAAGATGGGAATTTCCTTCAGGAAGCATGGGAACATGTCTTAACATGTTTGTCGCGATTTCAACATCTGCAGCATTTGGGAGAGGGCGCAACTCCAGATAAAGTCAATAATCCTGACACTGAAGAGAAGTCAGTTAAATCTTCGAATTTCCCCTCGTTGAAAAAAAAAGAAGTACTCCAGAATCCAGCTGTGATGGCAGTTGTTCGAGGCGGCTCCTACGATAGTGCTTCTGTCAGATTTGATTCAGCTGGTCTTGTTACTCCCGACCAGATCCATAACTTCATTTCAAACTTGCATTTGCTGGATCAAATTGGGAGTATTGAGTTGAATCACATTTTCGCTCATAGCCAAAGATTGAACAGTGAAGCAATTGTGCCTTTTGTAAAGGCGCTCTGCAAAGTCTCCATGTCAGAGTTACAGTCTCCATCTGATCCACGCGTGTTTAGTCTCACAAAAATGGTGGAAGTTGCGTAAGACTCTTTCCTCAATGTTAAATAAAGGTCCAAATCTAATGAATTGCCTGGAGGAAGATGTGATGAGGAATACAACCAATTGATTCTTCTGTTTGCAGGCACTACAACATGAATCGTATCAGACTAGTGTGGTCCCGAATATGGAGTGTCCTTTCAGAATTCTTTGTCGCAGTTGGCTTGGCAGAAAATCTCTCTGTTGCAGTCTTTGTTATGGACTCGTTGCGGCAGCTTGCTATGATATTTCTAGAACGAGAAGAACTGGCAAACTATAATTTCCAAAATGAATTCTTGAGACCATTTGTGGTTGTGATGCAGAAAAGCAGTTCCACAGAAATCAGAGAGCTGATAGTTCGATGTATCTCCCAAATGGTCCTCAGTCTGTTCAATAACATAAAATCTGGATGGAAGATTGTCTTCATGGTCAGCATATACCTTCATCATGTTATTTTTTTTAACTTGTCTTCACAACCCAAGTTAGTCTAATAGCTCAGGAAAGCCATCATTGTAATTCCATCAGAATTTTAACATGCCAACTTTGATCCTGCTTTTGACGTATACCCTTACCAAATCTACATGCACCAAGGAAACAACCATCTGATCTATCATGCGGGAGAAAGAGATTTCAGATTGAAACTGACTTTTCTGATCATATTTCAGAATATTCTCTGGAAGCCCTTGTAAGGTTGCCTCTAAACTTAGAATTTGTAATTTCAGGTTCTCACAGCTGCAGCAGCTGATGAAATAAAGAGCATAGTCTTGCTGGCCTTTGAAACCATGGAAAAAATAGTGCGAGAATACTTTGCTTACATAACTGAGACTGAAACATTGACGTTTACTGATTGTGTCAAGTGCCTCATTACCTTCACAAATAATAGATTCAACAGCGATATTAGTCTGAATGCCATTGCTTTCCTTCGATACTGTGCTGTACAACTTGCAGATGGTGGACTTGCTAGCAATGAGAAAAGCATGGGTGAAAATTCGTCCACACCAGTAGTGAAGGACAATGCTCTAGGTGGTCAAGCGTGCATAGATGATGATTATATGCCTTTCTGGGTTCCTTTGCTTACAGGTATTTGATTAAGAGTTTTGAGTTTGAGACGAGAGCCACTAGTCTTGTATTTATCAGCCTATTCTTCATATTACATGGTGTTCTAATTGATTCCTAACCTAGCCAAGCTCTCACCCATGAACATCCTCTCTCTTGCGGATAAGAAATGTATTTCATCATTGCCACATCTATATTCCAACTTTTTAAAATTATTTATCTTGTTTCAGGTTTATCACGATTGACATCAGATCCAAGACCAGCTATTAGGAAAGGTGCTCTGGAAGTTCTCTTTAATATTCTGAAGGACCACGGACACCTTTTCCCCCAATCATTCTGGGATAATGTTTTTGATTCATCAATCTTTCCAATATTTAGTTTCACATGTAATACTGAAGATGCTCAGGAGGATGAGAGTAATAGTTCGCCGAAGGATAGAACCTTACTTCCTGAGGGGAATACTTGGGAGTCAGACACTAATGTAGTGGCAGCAGAATGTCTCACTGATGTATTTGTCCACTTCTTTGATTTGGTGAGGCATCAACTTCGAAGAGTGGTATCTAGATTAGTGTGGTTCATAAGAAGTCCAAGTCAACGGTCCTCAAATGCTGGTGTTGCTGCTGTGATGCGTTTGGCTGCTGATTTGAGAAGCAAACTTTCAGAAGAAGAATGGAGAGAGATCTTCTTTTGTTTGAAAGCTGCAGCTGGGTCCAGTTTGCCTGGTTTCACAAAGCTTTTGAAAAGCATGAGCCGGCTTGAGGTCCCTGATGTTGCTTACCCCAATAATGAAACTGAATTGCCTTCGAGTCATTCAACAGTTGATAATGATATTGACGATAACCTGCAAACTGCAGCTTATATTGTTTCAAGGATGAAGAGTCATATAGATGTGCAGCTACTCATCATGCAGGTGCTCCTTCTTCCTCTGTTTTCCATGTACTCATGTACGGATATTCTATGCTTGATGTTGAGTAATGCAACAAAAATTTTATCCCGACAGGTGGTTACTGATCTCTACAAGACACATTGGCAGTTGTTGTCCCTGGGTACGGTAAATATCATTCTTGAATTCTTTTCATTCACTGCAGCCCATGCCCATGAATTGAATTCAGAAGCTATTTTACTGCGTAAGATAGAGAAGATATGCTCCATTCTGGAGATATCAGATCCACCAATGGTTCACTTTGAAAATGAGTCTTACAAGAATTACTTGAACTTCCTGCATGAACTCCTAACAAATAGACCTTCCATGGCCAAGGAAGAGAACATAGAAGCAGAACTTGTCGATGTGTGTGAAAAAATGTTACAGATATACCTAGATTGTGCAGGATATGGTAAGAAAGCCATCAATAAGCATATGCTTCATGGTTTTCTTCCATTAGGGTCGTCCAAGAAGGAGGAATTGGAGGCGCGCACTCCTTTAGTCCTGTCAGTTATCCAGATTTTGGCTACTCTAGAAAGAGATGCTTTTAAGAGGCATATTTCATTTTTATTCCCATCGTTAGTAGATCTCGTGCGAAGTGAGCACAGTTTGCGGGAAGTGCAGCATGTTCTGAGCAATTTATTTATATCATGTATAGGTCCAATAATAATGAAGTAGCCTTCCCTCCCTCTTTTTTTTTCCCCTCCTCTCTCTCTCTCTCTCGTTTGGGTGAGTGTACAGTGTATAATCTTCACTTCCTCAGTGAGTATAGGGGCAGATCCCTTCATATTTTGTTGATGATGATCCCTATTTCTGGACTTATTACTTCAGGTTAATAACTTGTTATTG
>JBBMKE010055931.1:0-18196 GCA_037834125.1 Lippia alba | reverse complement strand
TTTTTGTTGGATATAAAATATTCTATCTTAGTTTTCTTCTTCAAGCTTATTTTTAAAATTGTAATGCTTTGATTTTTAGGTGTTCCACCAAAGAATGGCAAATTCAACATCCATACCTCACTCAACCTCAAAGTGTTGTAGATATTTCTAGGATGAGAAAATATTGTTTGAAGCGCCTCTTTCCTAATGATGATATACGACGAGAGGTGAACGTGGAGCTTGCCAAATTTTTTGGATGTCTTGAAGAGTTTGCCAATGAAGATTCTTTGCGTGATAATGGACCCAATAAAATAGTGGTTAGTTCATGGCTCGTCAGCACCAAACCTTCAAATTATTTTCATGAAATTACTTAGCCATGTTTCTCCCTCTTCTTACACCGAACGAAATTAGATCACTTATTCTTTTGTACATTCAGCAAGGAGGAACAAGATTGTTGTAACACCTGGCACGGGATATCACATCCCCTCACACCGAGACCCGACCCGAATATGAAACGGACAATCCATACACGAGCTAGATCCCAGAGAACGAGGACAAACATACACTCTAAGCTAGGCGGGCTAACCCTTGAACCAATCAAGAATACATTAGAGCAAGAATAAAACCATAAACGCGGAAGCATAACCTTTATATACAATCATGCACAAACGAGCCACGGGCTCTACAAAATTATACTATTCACATAACACGGCCTCGAGTGCAGAAATTAAAGGGCCACAGGCGTACAATTCATAAATACAAGAGTAAATAATAAATATGCTAGTGTTCAAGGAAGAGCTAAAAGCGAATGCAAGACCTAGTGACTCGAATTCCCGTCTAGCTCCACCTATCCTGCACAAAACCTGAAAGACAACCGGGTTCAGTCTAAAAGAGACTGGTGGGTACAAAAGTGGGGCTTAAAATATACATATAAATCAGTAAATAGACATTCACATGCATAATATAATCCCAAGTGAGGTTTTATAAATAATTTCCCAAGTGGGTAAAGAAATCAACACGCGAGATTATATCTTTCATTTCATTAGGGTCATTATAAGCCCGGCGAGGGGGCGTGCATAATCTCCTTCCGCCGCCTCGTGTAATTCATTAACATTCCTTTATTCATTACATTCATTCATTCATTCTTGCGTTCATTCAATCAATCTTTCGTGCACAATCATACAATTTCAATATATGTTTGGGCAATCCGTGTACCGGCCTTCCCGCACGTTCCTTCTTCTCCGGGTGATGGACGGGTTTGCAAGACCCGACCATCCATTCATTGACCTAGAGGGGTACATGAATCCCCTAAAGGCACTCAGTGGCTATCCCTCGCTATCTCCAACGAGGTCTAGTTGCACCGTTAGTTGGTGGGACTAATATGAGGGATCCCCGTCGGCCCTTGCCTTCCCAGTTAGCCGCTCTCACTAAGCCCTTGTTCCCCATTTTGTTCATTCGGTCCATTCTTGCCAAAACAAAGCAGGGGTCAAACAAACAAGGCTTTACATTTGCAAACATTTACTCGATGAAAACGACTCTAATTACATATATATAATTTTGGCATGAAACTTTTCGCATTGGGGTTCTATTAGGTCATTTAACTAGTAGTAGAGAAACCCACCTTATAAGCCAAAACAAGCAGAGAGAGTCTCAAGGCGCGGCCTCGTCTCCAAACCCGGATCTGTGCAAACTAAGTGAAGTGAGACACATGAGACCAATTAAGATGTTCGGATATACAAAATCATATGTCATGACATGCATAGGAAGATATTGGATGCAATAAAGGAGTTCATGTACACAATAAATGTATTCATAGCCCATAATCAATCAATTCCTTCAATCATTCGGTCATTCCAATCCAAGAAGAGCAAATAAGTCACATTCATTCAAAGCTCGGCAAAAATAATCATTCAAGGCTCATAACATATAAAACAAGGGTAATTAAATCAAGTGAACGATGCATGCAAATCAAGGAAGGACCGAGAAAATCATACGAATTACAAAGCAAACGAAATAAAACAAGCAAACAAGGGAGTTCAATGCCGCGCGGCCGCTCGCGGTTTTAGTTCAAATTCCGCGCAGCCGTGCAGTATTAATTTCCCAAAATTCGAACTTTTCATGCGGCCGTGCAGTCATTTATTTCAAAATAATTTCCAAGTTCGAAAATCGCGTGTGTCAGCGCTCGATTCCTTCACAAAACCCGCACGGCCGTGTGGCCCCTATTTCAGCGAAATTAAAGAGCAGCCACAAGATGAAGTCACCAATTCCCAAACGCAACACTTACAACAAGTTGAAGGCATCAAAACTCCACAAAATAAGCTCACAAACATGCTCAAAGTGCAACACAAGACCAATCATGCTTGAAAGGGCAATATGATCAAGTTCTCAAGTTTCAAGCCAAACCCTCATTAATGGTGAAATCATGCATAGCCAACTAGCAACAAATATCACTCCATGCATGTATTAATGAAGATGCAAGGGTCATAAAACTACCAACAAATACAAGAAAGATGCATAGGAACATGCTTGATCAAGAAATGGGCTTCAAATCCTCATATAATCAAACTCATGCAAACTAGGTTATTCTATTCATGCTATGGCTTAAAAGAAAGAGAGAAGGATGCCATGCAATAATCTATACGGACTTAACAAGGAAATGGAGGGATTAAAGTGATGGCTTGGGGTAGGGGATAATGAATAGTGCCCAATTCTTTCTCCTTCTTGGTCTCTCGGTTGGCTGCTGCTTTTTCCAATTTTGGAGATTAATTTTGTGTGTATAATGTGTAATGGCTGATGAGGGGGTAAGTAAGGGACATGTGGGGACAAGTCTCGCTAAATTTGGTTTTAAAATGAAGGAGTTATGGCTCTTTTAGTGGTCATCCTACCCGGGTTTAGGGTAAGGGATGGGGTTTCGGGCAATTTTGGATAGTTAAACGAGGTCGGGAAGATGCAATGATCACATATAATCACTCATAACACATAAATGCACGTCATACTCAAAATTCGGAAAATTAAAAAATCACGAGGTAAGAAATCGGCACTCGATCAAACATACATGCGCAACTAGTTCAAACATTCAAGTAGTTCAAATAATTCAATTAATTCACAAATTCACTTATTCAAATACGTCACCTTGACAAATATTTCATATAATAACAAGTTAAATCATATAATTAAGTAATTAAAGGAATTTAAATCGCGCAAATAAGATCGCACACACATACCTGTACGACCGAACTATCGAGGCATCACAGAGAGGTTGTAACGCCCCAACTTTTTGAGTGTAAATATATGACGTATGTGTTTACCAATGTGCGAGAATTAATTGTTAATAAATGAATTTTATACTTTATTTCATTTATTTAAATGTTATAATGTGAATTATTTGGAATTCCTTGAATATTTGAACCTATGTGATTATTTGAACTTCATGCCTTAAATGAATTAATTGCTTTTCGTGTGTATGTGATCCGATTTTTGCTTTTTGTGAAACTTGTGTATGTTAGAGATTTGTGTATTATGAACTTGTAAATGTGCTCGTTTCATGTTTTTGGTTTTATATGATGTGGTTTTGCATTTCATTTCATTAACATGACCAAAATGGAGGCAAACAAGCAATTAGCACACCTTTTGGTCCGGTCGACATATCTTGAGCTCGAGAATTCGAATTCAAATTCCATCACCTCCGTTGAGCTCAAATCGGAAATTTGGACTCAATGGGACTATCCTATTATTTTTCTAAAATTACTAAGACCTCCAAAATACGACTGAAATGAGCCCTTATGCATTAAATTACAACAAATAAACCAAAAGGGCAAGGGCCCGCATACCCACTTTACACACCTATACCCTATACCCTATACCACCTACCTAGCCCCACTTGCAACATTCTCTCTCCCTCCCTTATCAGCCTCACACGTCCCACACGCTCTCCCTACACCAAAATATCTCATTTTCAAGAGAAAGAAGAAGAAGAAAGAAGGCTCCAACTCCCACCTCCATTGTTATGCCCTTCAAGCTCAAGAACACTCACATTTATTGCATATCTCTTCAAGGTAATTACATATTTGAATTCCTTGTGTTCTTGTGCATCTTATATGGTAAATTGTTCATGATCTCTCCATGCCTTCCTCGTTCGATGCATCAACTATCATATTGATCAAAGTTCTATCCGACCGAGTGAAAGTAGGAAAATTTTGGAACCTTAGGGTACAGAAAAACAAACGGGGTTCCAGATTTTAGAGGATCAGAAAAGGAAGATGGGAAACGTTCAATAAGAGGAGGCAGAAATCCTTAAGGGGAAGAGTACAACCATGACACAAACATAAATTCAAGATTTAGCTCGGTGAAGTTTCTTGTAGAAGAAATAACGAAAATGCAAACGGTGATAGACTTGAAGTCCTAATGATAGGGATAGTAAAAGAATAAGACGGCTTTATCAGTTAAATGGTAAAGGTGAAAGTCAAGTTTTATACTAAGAATTGGAGAGTGCTACTAAGTATCGAAGATATTGGTCCATTGGACTTTTGCATATACATAATATGACACCCCGATCCGCCGGACGAACAGGTACACCTTATGTACGCAATTTAATTATTAATTATGTGATTCATTAATTTCTTAACCTCTTTTATAATTCTTTCTTATTTGAAATACTTGAAATATTTGAATTACGTGAACTATTTGATCGTACGTGAAATACGTGATCTCTTTGCGATTGATTGTTATGTGTTTTGTGATTTTCGGTTTCCGAGCATGTCTACGTGTCTTGTGTAATTTGAGATCATGTCTACGTGTTTTTATGTTGGTCTTGAGCTATCCATAACCATTTTCGATCGAAATACCCAACCATATACGTATACGTACAAGAATACACACCTAAAGGCTTTGTGGGACCCATAGCCCCACTTGTTGACTTTACTTCTTTCCCTCACACACACAAACAGGTAAAATCCCTTCCCCTCATCTCACTCACACCAAAATCAGCTAAGGAAAAGTGAAAGAAGAAGCCAAGCCCTTAAGCCACCATTTTTGTGCAAGCTCCAAGACCATTATTTGCTCACTTTCTTTGCTTGGTATGTATATATTTGGAACCTCCATGCTCTTATGACTCCATTTATGTGTCTTGATCATGCCATATATGTTGGGAGGTTTGTGTTTTGAGCAAGAGGATGAATAGTTAGGTCATTCATGGCACTTGATGTATGCTTGCATTCTAATTGTTCTTGTTGTGCATTTATGCATCTCTTGAGGTTGTTGTTGCATATTCTTGGTATATTTATGATTTCCCTAGCTTGGTAGTTGAATTAGGGAGTTATTGAATTTATTAAACATGTGGGTTTGTGGGATTATGAAAGGGAATATGATTTCTTGATCAATTTGTGCTCCTTATGTGCCCTAGAGATGATTTCCAAGCATTCTTATGATTTTAATTGAGAATTGAGCAATATCACTTGGTCCCCTTCTCCCCAACTTGTGCATACATGTGTTATAAGGTGTCTAGGATTAGTTTTGATCATGTTGATAGTTTGGTGATTAGATTGGAATGCATCTTTGGCTCATTGATTGCAAGCTATGCTGGTTTTGCTCTTAAGTGCCCCTTTTGTGCATTTTAATGAGAATGTGCTTGTGACCTCGGGTTTTCTTGACGTATTTGGATAACTAATATGTTCCTTTATGAGTTAACATGTATATGAAGGTGTTAGTTTTGGTTTAGGGTTGTGTTTCCTTGCCTTTGTGTTGCCATGGCTGAAATGTATGTAAAACAGGGGATTTTAGCGCCTGGGAAGAACCAACGACCGTTGGTTTTTAGAGCTTGGGTTCCAACGGCCATTGAAAAGGGGCAAATTTTTAGGAGCTACTGCCTCTAATCAAAGACCGTTGGAAATTAAAGCATTGGTTTCCAACGGCCGTTGGTCCAGTCCAGGGGCTCTGGCCGCATTTTTCTGTCGTTTCTTTGCTTTCCGTGCTTTTCTTTGTCTTTTCCCACCCCCAATATGATCCATAAGCTTATTTAATATGTTCTTATGCATGTAATCTTGAGTGTACATGAATGTGGCTCATTTTGAATAAGCATTATGGTAATATGGTACATTATGCCCTAAGTGATACATTTGTGCATTTCATATGCATTTGTTGCATTCACGAACATCGCCGAGCGTCAATTTATTACATGATTGAGTCTAAGTCTTGGGTATTATGTTTGTTTGTCTCAGAGCTACCCCAGGACGTCGTTGAGCCTGAGGCTTAGGTGTTGGATCACCCCCTTTTGCTACCGGTTCTTTTGTTAAAAAGGTGAGGTTTAGGTTTTGTATTAGTTATCGACCTATGGCCTATACGTGATGCTTTCTGACCCGTATGCGAGTATATACTTTATATATTCTTTCAAATACGCGTGTTTAAGATTATGTTTATGACTTTGTGGATACCTTACGGTTTATGGAAAAGTTATACGTATAAGCATATGTAAGCTTCAGTTTTATACGCTTTTCGGTTAAGATTCGTTGCGAGGTAAGCCCTGAAATATGGGATTGGTTACGTTAAGTTCTATTGGGCCCTGGGGATTGTGGGTAAGGACTACCGGTACGGCAAGGGCCGTCGGGCTAGGCCTGTGCTCGATTCCCCATTCGTGGTGACACGCGCAAATCCAGGAGGTTGATGAGGCGTGGATCTTCGAGCACGTTGTGGGACCGCTACCCCCGTGCATACGTTACGGGCGATTTGGGATAGCTTCCCTACCGCCATGGTTGTGATTTGGGGATTGAATTATGATTTAAGTTACGTTATGGTTTATGTTTCTTTCTGAGGAGTTAGGGATGATCCGTACTCGCCGGATCTTATGTTTCTGTTTACGTTTGATGGATTATGAATCGGGATAGGTCTTTCTTGTATACGTATGTATTCGTTTTAAACATTTTGGCTTGCAAAACCCTAACCCGGTTCATAGACATCGCTTTTAATACGTGCTCTGTTATATATATAGTGTGTGGGTGTGCGTTAGCCCCCTCACTCAGTCAAGTGTTTGGACTGACCCTCTCCTTTTTCCCCCTCCAGTGCAGGTGTGGTCGAGCTAGGCGGGGAAGTACGTCTAGGGTCGTACTAGTCAGTCTAGGTCAAGTTTGCATTGCACTTTTATGTTCGGGATATATATGTACACTCTTATGCCTACTTCTTGATACTTGTATACTTTGTATATTATCATTTTGGCCCGGTGTGGCGTTGTGGATATTAAATGCTAGTATGTTTATGCATGAGATCTTGGTTGCTTCCGCTTTATGTTTTAATTTGTTTTGCGCGCTCTGTCTCCGGCTTTAGCCCCGCTTAGCCTAGTGGGTGTGTGTAGGTCCTCGTTCGCTTAGGTTCGAGCTCATGTATGGACTTCCATTTCATGTGTGAGTTTGGGCCTAGGTGCGGGGGATGTGGACGACCCGCGATTGGGCGTCACACCCTAGGCCCCATTCTGTGCATTCGTTCCATTCTCGCCAAAACTTAGGTAGGGTTTAAAAATAAGGGCTTTTCGTTCGAAATCATTTACTATAGAAAAACAACTCTAAATACGTAATATAATAATTTTGGTTGAAAACATTTCACATTGGGGAATATTTAGGTCATTTAACTAATAGAAGAAAAACCCACCTTGAAAGCTAAAAAGGAAGGGACAAAAGCCTTACAGTCTGGCCTTGTATCCGAATAAACCCAAATCTGTGCAAGAAAAGTGGTGTGAGACTCAAAATGACCAATTAAGATGCTCGACAATGATATAATACGATATGAGATGCATAAAAGATCAATTCAATACCAATGAAATGCATTCAAGTACAATTTCAATCATTCTTTCATTCTTTGAATCATTCGTATTCGTTCGAATGCATATCTTTCACATATCACTTCAAATCAAGGAAAAATTCAACAATAACATGCATAACACGTAATTCAACTTGAATATAAGTCATAAAAATCTGAAAGATGGGAAATAACAAGCAGTCAGGATTCACATTTCAAGTATTAGATCATTCATACACATAAAGGAGCAACGAAGGCACACGATCGCGTAACTCGCACATAACACGTCCAGCGAAACCCAAATTTTGACACGAGGTACATAACTCAAGCATAAGAAATAATATAAATCAAAATCATGCATCAAGAACTCATATTATAGCAATACACCCTTAAAAACATGCATACAATGCAAAGGAATCAAGATTAGGGAGGGAAAAGAGCAAAACGAACAAAGAAACGAAGAAAATGCGGGAACAAGGGAGTCAGAGGGAGGGGTGGTGTCGGCTGTTACCTCCTCCCTTCAAAAAACTAGGTAACGGTCTTTACCTGGTACAGGGACTCCCCTGACCTGAGTAACGGTTGTTACTCCCAAGAAGTGCAAAACGGGGTAACGGACGTTACGTCATCCAGTGCTGGGAATTTTCAATTTCTAGCCCTGTTTCACCCTTCAAAATACCACAAAATCACCCCACACACACACACGAAAACATCAATGCAAGCTCCAAGATAATTAATCCAAGAAATCAAAGCTCAAACAAGTGACGAATCGAGCCAAAACATGAACTAGAGCAAGAGGGGTGTAAGTGTGATAATTTCTCCAATTTTCCCCAACATGATCATTAATGGCAAGTCCATAAATCCTAAAATACCACATAATTCATGTTCATAAATGTAAATAGGAAGCTAAAGTGATCTCATTCATGCATTAAAACAAGAAAAACAACCATGGAAACTAAGAATTCACAAATCATGCTCAAACCCTCCATATATCAAATCTCATGCAAACCCTGACCAATCCATGCATACCATAGCTTAAATGAAAGAGGGAAGTATGCCATACAACAACTAAACTTACCTTGAAGAGAGGCGAGGGGATAAATGACTTGAGCTTAGGTTGAAGAAGATGAATAGTAGATTTCTCTTTAAGGGGGTGATGGCTCGGTTTGCTGCTGCTTTTACTCTAACTTTGGAGTTTAATTTTAAAATAGAAGATATATTAGCTGATGGGATATGAAGTATGGAGCATGTGGGGCCCTTGAATCACCCAATTTGGACTTAAAATGAAGGAGTTATGCCATTTTTAGTGTGTAGTGGTCAATATAGCCCATGGCAAATTTCGAGGGTCCAAAAAATTTTAGAAAAATATGAGGCTAGTACCATCGAATCCAAATTGTAGATTTGAGTTCAATGGAGGTGACAGAATTCAAATCTGAATTCCCAAGCTCAAGATATGCATGCCGGAACGACAGGTGCATTAAGTGCTCGTTAACCTCCTTTTCGTCACTAACTTAAAATGAAATGCGTATGCATGCCAAATAAACCCGAAAAATGAAACACGAATACATGCACACTCCCATAACACGCATGTTAATCACATATTCGAATTCCACCAAATTCCTAGTTCAAAAAGTAAAGAATCGGCACACGATCACATCAATCATGCGCACGTTATTCATACGTTCAAGTATGTCAATGAAATCACGTAATCACTTAATCAATTACATCATGTTAGCAAATAATTCAAAGATTAATCATGTAAATCACATATTTACATAATTTAATGAATTTAAATCGTGCAAATAGTGTCACACACATCGTACCTGTACGACCGAACGATCGGGACGTCACAACCTCTCCCCCTTAAAAAGAATCAGTCCTCGGATTCACTGCTCATCCTGAAACAACTCGGGATGAAAATTTTTCATCTTATCCTCTGTTTCCCACATCATTTCTTCCATGTCACCACTTCTCCAAAGAACCTTAAGAAGTGGGATTCGCCGATTTCTCAATTGTTAGAATTTTCGATCCCAAATTCTAATCAGTTTCTGAACGAAGGTGAGATCCAGTTCAAGTTCTAGTTTTTCTAATGCCTCAACCGGTAGAAATTCTGACTCATCCCGATAGTACTTTCAAAGTTGAAAAACATAAAACACATTGTGGATTCCGGTCATATTCGGAGGCAAATCCAAACGGTAAGTTATATCCCCGATTCTCTCAAAGATTTCAAATGGTCCCAAATACCTAAGGTTTAATTTTCCTCCTTTACCAATTCTCGTGAACCCTTTTCGAGGAGAAGCCTTCAGAAACACTATCGCCAACTTCAAACTGAATATCTTTTCTCCGACGATTAGCATAGCTTTTTTGACGATGCTGAGCGGCCTTCATCCGTTGTCGAATTATCTGGACCTTATCAGTTGCATCCTGAACGGCCTTAGAGGGTTTGTCTTCATTTCCACTCCTTTTCACGCCTTTTTGTTTGGTCCAATTCCATTCTTCCAAGTCAAAAAATAACGGAGATCAACATTTCCTTCTATAAAGAGCTTCATAAGGAGCCATCTTAATCGATTCCTGATAGCTATTGTTGTAAGCAAACTCGATCAATGGTAACTGCTCATTCCAAGAAGTCGAGAAATCCAAAGCACAAGCTCTCAACATATCTCCAAGATACTTAATCAATCTTTCCGACTGCCCATTTATCTGAGGATGAAAAGCTGTGCTGAACTGAAATTTCGTGCCCAAATTCCTTTGAAGCTCTTGCCAGAAACTAGAGGTAAATCTTGGATCCCTATCTGAAATAATACTGACCGATACTCCATGGAGTCGAACAATCTCATCACAATACCTCTTGGCCATTTTTTCCACTTTGTCTGTCATCCGGATAGCCAGGAAATGTGCCGACTTAGTCAATCTGTCTATAATTACCCAGATTCCATCATAACCACCTTTGACTCGCAGCAACCCCGAAAGAAAATCCAACATCACCTGTTCCTACTTCGACTCGGGTATCGGTAACGGTAGCAATAGCCCAGATGGCTTCTGATGCTCTGTTTTAACCAACTGACTGACAAGGTAAACACCGTTGACATAATTAATCACATCCCTCTTGAATCCGTGCCACCAATAAAACTGCTTAACATCTTTGTACATCTTATTTCCACTGGGATAGATTGAATAGGCACACTTGTGAGCTTCTTCTAAGATAACCCCTTTCAACTCTTTGGATATCACAATTCTGTTCTTGAATCTGAGCAATCCTATATCATCGAACCCAAACGGACTTTCTGAATAATTGTTAGACTTGCTAACTAACTTCTGAACCTCGGGATCCCTTTTCTGACCTTCAAATATTTTCTATCAAAGATCCGGTTGAATGGAAATCATAGAAACACAAACTTTAATTCTGATAAGCTCTAACTAGTCTCCATAATCTGTTTCCACCTTAATATTAGATACACTCGCCTACCTGCTCAGTGCATCCGCGACCACGTTGGCTTTGCCAAAATAGTACTTGATTGTGCAATCATAATCTTCGAGAAATTTCATCCAACGCCTTTGTCTCTTGTTCAATTCCATTTGAGAGAACAAATACTGGAGACTCTTGTGGTCAGTAAAGATCTCGAAATGCACTCCATATAGGTAATTTCTCCATTTACCCAAAGCAAAAATCAATGCTGCGTAGTTCTGTTCATGCTCTTTCAGTTTCCTCGAGGCATACGCAATCACTCTTCCATTCTGCATCAACACAACCCAAACCTTCCTTAGAAGCATCTGTATAAACTGTATACCCCTTTGTACCCTCGGGAAGTGCTAACATAGGTGCAATCATCAACTTCTCCTTCAATAGCTGAAAATTAGCCTCGCACCGATCATCCCACTCGAACTTAGCCTCTTTCTTCATCAACTGGGTTAACGGGGCAGCGATTTTTGAAAAATCCTTCAAAAATCTCCGATAGTATCCTACCAAACCCAAGAAACTATCTCAATTATAGATGGATCCACCTCTAAACCCCTTCTCGAGACAATGTGGCCTAAGAATGTTACCCAGTTGATCTAAAATTCGTATTTACTAAACTTGGCATACAACCGGTGCTCTCTTAAAGTATCCAACACCAATCTGAGATGTCGATCATGGTCCTCGGGTGTCCTTGAATAAACTAGAATATCATCGATGAAAAATCACCACGAACTTATCAAGGTAGGGTCGGAAAAGACAGTGCATCATATCCATGAAGGCTACTGGGGCATTTGTTAATCCAAACGGCATCGCTAAAAACTCAAAGTGCCCGTACCGGGTGTTGAATCCTGTGTTTGGAATGTCTTCTTCCCGGATTTTTACCTGATAATATCCCTGTCTCAAATCCAATTTCGAGTAAACCCCTGAACCTTGCAAAATATCGAACAGATCCTCGATGTGGGGTAAGGGATATTTGTTCTTCACGGTCATCCGGTTAAGCTCTCGATAATCAATACACATTCTCAATGTCCCGTCCTTCTTCTTGACAAAGAGAACCGGTGCACCCCACGGTGAAGAACTCGGGTGGATAAATCCATTCTTAAGAAGCTCCTCTAATTGAATCTTCAATTCTTTCAATTCCGCCGGAGCTATTCTTTATGGAGTTCAATACCTTACGAATTTGGATTCAAGATTACGAGTTCGATCTTCTAGTTCGAAAAATTTTAAATTCCACTGCATTTTCGTTACCGTTTTTCCATATTAGAGCCACCTCGTTAATCTTATTTCTTGTTCATCTCAATTAAATTAAATTACGAAACTGTATTTATCCTGAAAGTTTATGAAAACTATTATTAATAAAAATCATTTTGAAAACTATTTTAGATTTAAAAATGTATATACTATTTTGGATTTCTTCGATTGGTTTTGCTTTTGAACCAAAACACAAGACGAAAAGCCTGGATTACGACAACACGCGAAACCCTGCACGCGTGGGCTTCGCGCGCCACTGCCAGCCTCGCCTAGGCGTGCTCAGGCCTCGCACCACTTGCGTGCTCAGGCCACTGCCAACTGCATGGGAGGCATTCCGGGCGCGCCTGCCATTTTTGCGGCAACGCCTCGGCAGCGCCCGCACCGGCCTGCCGAGAGAGCCCACAAGAAGCAGGCGCACCGCGCGCGCCATGTGCACTTTATGCGCACAGCAGCGCGCGCTGTGTGCACCTGTCGCAAGCGGCGTAAGCACATGCCCTCACGCGAGGCATTCCTCACGTACGTGCCCCGATTTTCGTAATCTATTTCGCCGTCATGCAATCCAGTCCCAATTAAAAATTTTATTTTATTTTACTAAAATTCATTTTATTAAATTAATTTATTTTTGGATAAAAATTTAAATTTGGATTTTTGGAGAAATAGGAGCGGTTTATAATTTGGAAAATTATTTTTTGATAAAACTATTAATTTTTAGAAATTAATTGGAATTTTATTAGTTTTTCGTAACTTGGGATTTATTGAAAACTTTTATGAACAAGAATTGCATCAAGTCGTGTTTTAAGTCATTATGGCTTAAAACGAGAATTTTAGTTTATTGGTAAATTTAAATTCTCGCAAGAAGCATGTTCGTGGTCATGGGTACTAGTCTTTGTATACTTTACATTTATGCACATGGATGGTTTACATTTGAGTCTGTGAGCCCTAGTTGTGTTTTTCAATTGAGTTCGTGCCTCACTTATGTTCATACAGTTATGTGATTTATTATGTTGTTTTCCATATTACTACTTTTAAAGCCAGGTATGCCCCGTGTATTTGTCTAAGGCCAATATAGAGATTGAGCCTTATTACTTTTTGTACTTTTTTATTTTTTTGAGAATAGACTAGGTTGTGAGGTTTTATTTTCATTTTGGAAACAATGCACCCATTGGAGTAAGATGGACCACATTCAAGAAACAAGGAGGCCATGAGTGAAGACCCCTCAAAGTGTCAAGGAGGGGAGCTCAATTGAAAAATGTAATAGAGATAGGGATCGTATTTTGTTACAGCTTTCCCTTATGTGATATAAATTGTTTATATGACATGTATGTTAGAATTGTGATCAGTGGAGTGGCTCCCACTTTTCACGCATAAGATAGGATAGACCCATGATCGCCTCATGTTAGTATCATGCTAGGACATGTTATCTGTTATGTGCCATTGTGAAATGCATTTAAGTTGTACTTGCATTATCAAGACTAATAAATTGGATAACATATATGGTGGTGAGGTCGAACCGGACAACTCTCCGGTTATTCGAATAATTCCCATTAAAATATTAAGCTAATTTCAAATAATAGATGTTTAATTCGAGGTACAAACTTTGAATTAAATCTCTAGCATTCCATTAATAGGTTTTAAGTTTGGTAAGTGAAGCTAGTTATTAGCCGCGAGTCGTGGGATAGCTAGTGGATCTTATTAGTTCTTAGTTACCTTATTGATCACTAATAATGATCGATATTTTGTGATCAACTTTAGCAAGGGCGATGTCCGCGAGTCGTGGATCGTTCGAACTAAGTTTTGATCATGATCTTATTATTGATGAGTCTAGCTTAATGTCTAAGTAAATATGGAACTAAGTTTCGAACTAAGCGTACCTACCTAGGTTTTAGCCGGAATGGCCGCGACTCGTGGGTTTGAGGTAAAACGCTTAGGATCTTAGTACCTATTGGAAAACGAGTTTCCTTTTAGATCTTTAGGAATTGTAGATCTTTCAAAAATAATGGGAGCTACAGTAGATTAAAGACCTTATCTTTTGTATATCGCTGTAATTCAGCATGCTCACTAGTTTTCTATTTTACCATTTAGGTCGTAGATTCTGTGATTCTCTACGTGTTTTGAAATGACAACCAAATATCCTCTTGTATCAATGATCGAGTCAAACAAGTTGACTGGTCCCAGCTATTCTGATTGGCTGAGGAATCTAAAGATCATTTTAGATTCCAAGAAGAGAACTTATGTTCTCTAAGAGGCGGGTGCCCATCCCCAAAGGGGACGCTCAGACCCGGGCTGAGCGGGATGCGATCCAGAAGTGGAAGGATGAATCTCCAACCCCGTTATCTTATATTGGCTAACATGTCTTCGGACATGCAAAGGCAACATGAGGCTATGTAATTCGCTTGGGAGATTTACGACCACTTAGAGCAACTTTTCTGCCCTCATGAGCATGTTACAAGGTATAACACCTAGAAAGAATTGTTCCATTTGAGAATGAGGGAAGGTTCAATTGTTCATAAATATGAACTCAAGTTTCTCGCCTTTACTGAGAAACTTGTGTCCATGGACATGCCACTGAAAGATGAGCTTTCAGTGGACTTGTTGCTAGCCTCGCTCCCACCATCATTCAACCTGTTTGTCCTTAACTTCAATATGAATCATGCTAATGCTAGTATAGCTGAGCTGATTAGTCAGCTTGTGACTGCCAAAAGCACGATCAAGAAGGACAATAAGGTTCTGATGGTGAATGCTCCATCTCCTCTTCTGGGCCTTCTAAAGGTAAGGGCAAGAAAGCCCAACAAAAGAAGAAGAAGAAGAAGAAGAAGAAGAAGAAGAAGAAGAAGAAGAAGAAGAAGAAGAAGAAACCCCTTAGGCGCACTGGTGGCATTTTAAAGGGGAAAGGCCAAAAGAAGAAGCATGATCAGAAAGAGGATGTTTGCTTCCATTGTGGCAAAGTGGGACATTGGAGAAGAAACTGCCATGAGTACAAGGCTACTCTAAATAAAGGTATTTTTCTCGTTGAAGTAAATCTTTGAATTAATTCTAGTTCGTGGGTACTTGATACCGGTTGTGGAACTCATATCTGTAATGATGTATAAATGCTAAATGAAGTTCAGCAACTCAGAGAAGGAGAATGTGACTTGAAGATCGGCGATGGCTCAAATGTTGAAGCTCAAGCTTTGGACACAATTAGATTAGATTTAGGTAGCTTTGAGTTAGTTTTAAATAATGTCCTTTATGTACCGAACATTATTCGTAATATAATTTCAGTTTCAGTTTTAGATTGTGAAGATTATGAAACTTATATTTAGAATGGTAATTTCTTTATGAACAACTCTTCCGTTCAAATCGGTACTCTCAATAATCGACTTTATCTAACTTAAAATATTAATATTATGAATATACAACGAGAAAATAAATGTAAGAGAGACGATAAAATTTCTGCACCCTTATGGAACGCTAGATTAGGACATATTTCCAAGAACATAATTAGCAAGATAAACACTTTAGGATCATTCTCTGAAAATAATCTTAAGGAGTTAACTTCTTACGAATCCTGTCTCAAGGGAAAGATGTCCAAAGTTCATTTTAAAGGAACTGTGGAACACGCCACTAACGTCTTGGATTTGATCCATTCTGATGTTTGTGGACCGCTTAGTGTAAGCTCAAGAAATAATCATCAGTATTTTATAACTTTTACTGACGACTTTAGTCAGTATGGTTATGTGTACTTAATGAAGTACAAATCTGAGGCTTTTGAGAAATTGTTAGAATTTTAAGAGGTTGAGAGCCAAATTGGTTACAAGATCAAAACCCTTTGATCTGATCAAGGAGGCGAGTATCTTAGTGAAGAATTCCTTAATCATCTCAGGGATAATGGGATTATCTCTCAGTGGACTCCTCTGGGAACTCCTCAGCTTAATGGAGTTTCTAAGAGAAGGAATCAAACCCTACTTGATATGGTTCATTCCATGATGAGCTTCACTGACTTACCACCTTCTTTTTAGGGTTATGCCCTAGAAAGTGCATCAAAGATTCTGAATCTTGTTCCCTCTAAGTCAGTCCCTAAAATGCCCTATGAAGTGTGGCATGGTAAAATCCCTTGTTATTCTTACTTAAGAATTTGGGGTTATCCTGCTTACGTGAAGAAAACAGTGGGAGAATCTCATTCTAATTTATGCTACTTTGTAGGTTATCCTAAGGAATCTATAGGATACTACTTCTATGATCAATCTGAACAAAAGGTGTTTATTTCCAGAAATGCTACTTTTCTAGAAGAACTATTCCTTTAGATAAAAGAAAGGCAAGATTATAAAATTAGAAGAAGTATAAAGTGACCCCACGTCACCCACTAAAGAGACGCCACTTTCTGATCAACCACAACCAATCATGAAGTTTGATACATACGTAAATCCTCCTCTAAGGCGATCTGAATGCATTCCTAGACAGCCGGAGAGATGGTATGAATTCTTTCATGAAATCTCTCAAAAGGATAATGATCCTTTAACATATGAGGAGACACTTTCAGATTTTGACTCTGAACAGTGGATAGAAGCCATGAAATCCGAAATCATTCCATGAACTCCAACCAAATTTGGACCTTGGTAGATTTGCCTAATGGGGTTAAAACCATAGATTGCAAATGGATCTTTAAGAGAAATCTTGGAGTTGATAGAAGCATTGCAGCCTACAAAGCAAGAGTCTATTCAGATCATGCTTGTCATTGCTGTATATTATGATTATAAGATATGACAAATGGATGTGAAAACTATCTTTCTCAATGGCGACATTGATAAAGACATTTATATGGAGCAACCTATAGGTTTCACATTTAGTGGGAGTGAGCAAAAGGTTTGCAAATTCCAAAGATCAATCCATGGATTGAAACAGACTTCTAGGAATTGGAACATTCGATTTGATGAATCAGTCAAAGCATTTGGCTTCATTCAAATTTCAAATGAATTATGTGTGTATAGAAAGGAATTAGAGACCTCATTACAATTTTTAGTGCTTTATGTTGATGATATCCTTCTTATTGGGAATTCGAAGGATGACATGAAAGTCACTAAGTTATGGTTATCGGACCAATTCGAGATGAAAGATCTAGGTTATGCGTCCTATATCCTTTTAATCAAAATCTATCTAGATAGATTTAGAAGGTTAATAGGACTATCACAGACGATGTACATTCACAAAGTATTGAAAAGATTTAATATGGAGTCAGCAAAGGTTACGAACCTTCCTATGAGTGTAGGAACATGTCTTTCTAAGAAGATGTATCCTAAGACCAACATTGAGAAGGAAAGAATGACTCATACACCTTATGTATTAGTAATAGGTAGTATAATTTATGCTATGTTATGTACTCGACCGGATGTGGCTTGTGCACTTAGTGTAACGAGTCATTTCCAATCTGATCCTGGAGATGTTCACTGGGTTGCCGTGAAGAATATTCTTAAGTACTTGAAAGGCACTAACGATTTATTCTTAGTATACGGAGGTCAGAAAGATCTAAATATCGAAGGATACTGCGATGCGAGCTTTGCATCTGACTTAGATGATTTTAAGTCGATGTCAGGATACATTTTCTGCCTAAACGGCGAAGTAGTGAGTTGGAAGAGTTCCAAGCAAATTACCACTGCAGATTCGACCATTGAACCCAAATACTTAGCTGCAAATGATGCAGCTAAGGAAGGTGTTTGGATTAGAAACTTCATTCAAGAGTTGAATGTTGTTCCT
>JBBMKE010055722.1:0-18200 GCA_037834125.1 Lippia alba | reverse complement strand
AGAAATTTATAGTATAATATCTAGGTTTAAGTTTGAAATGGAGAAAGTTTCATAAGAAAGATGATTGAAAGAGCTTTCCGATGATTATAAACATTAAACGTTTAAACGTTTATATTTTAAGTAGTAAGCGTTCGGAATTTTGAAAAATATGAGAAAATATATAAAATGGAGCTAGGATATGATTTAATTTCCAAGAAGGTGTTCATGAGTCTTATAATAATTTTAGGATCGTTTTGAGTACAATATTGGATAGTAAAACTTGTACGGTTTGAAAGTCAGTTTTTACGACAAAAATAGTATTTTTAAGAAAATAGGGAAACCATGGTAAAATTTATAAAACAATCTAGAGTTTGAATTAAGACTTTTAAAATGTCTTAGAATTCATAGAAAAATTCAAGGATCGTTATGGCTATAAGATTGTATAGAGAAAACGTTGAAATTCGGAAATGTGTAAATTAGGGCAAAACTAGGGTTTCACGGCCGGTTTTGAACACTACGGGAGCTCTAATTGGAATTAGAGTTCGGTAATGACACCATAGTTCATAAAATTTCGTAAGGATTCATATGAACCCAACATTGGATAGGTAAATATGTCCCGGTAATTTCCTACGGTTTAGAATGAATAGTAACTTAGGGACCTAAAGGGAATTTTGGATGAACAAATTTCAAATGTGGTCTTAGGATGCTAAAAGCTAAGATATGAATCTGAGAATTGTAAGATCTAATTTTTTAAGGTTTCATGAAGAGTATATGAAGGTTTTGGCTTGGTGAATGAATAGTGATAGGGATCCATTACTAAGATTTCGATTAATTGAAAACGTAAAGGCACATAGTGAACATAAAATGAAACACATAATGGATTGAGATTATAAACGCTTTCTTGTAACCCTTTACTTACCTATCTCATTCCTATTCTGAAAATCCGGGCTGTTACAGTTTGTGCAGGAGTTCTCGAGGATTTGCCGCGTCTTTGATCCGATTAACTAAGAAAAAGATGAAGTTTAAGTGGGACGAGGATTATGAGAGGAGCTTTGAGATCTTAAAGGAGAAATTAACCACCGCCCTGGTCTTGACACTTATCAAATGAGCGATTGGGATGTGTGTTGATGCAGAACGGTAAGGTGGTTGCTTATGCTTCTAGGAAGTTAAAGGAGCAGGAGAAGAATTACCCGACTCACGATTTGGAGCTAGCCACGGTGATCTTTGCTTTGGGTAATTGGAGACACTACTTATATGGTGTGTCTTTTGAGATTTTTAGCCACCACAAGACCTTTTAATATTTGTTCACTCAAAAGGAGTTGAATATGAGACAAAGGCGATGGTTGAAGTTCTTAGAGGATTATGAGTGCTCAGTTAAATACCATCCGGGTAAAACAAATGTGGTCGCCGATGCACTTAGTAGGAAGGCGAGTGTATCAAATTTGGAAGTGGGGGAAACGAGTCAAGTGGATGAGATTAAGGTAAGAGCTCGTGTTATGAATATCACCATACAACCGGAGTTGAAGTATCAATTTCTTGAGGCTCAAGAAAATGATCCGGAAGTTCGGAGATTGATGGCTAAAGCAAGAGATGACCCAGACTGTTCGTTTGGGTTTGATGAAATCGGTCTTCTTCATTTCAAGAACCGAATTGTTGTACCCGAGGAGTTGAAATGGGTTATAGTTAGAGAAGCCCATCGGTCGGCCTATTCTATCCACCCCGAAGGAAATAAGATGCACATGGATTTAAAGTAATACTATTGGTGAATAGGTTGAAGAAGGATGTGACCAAATATTTGAGGCATTGCTTAACTTGCCAATTGGTTAAGGCAGAGCACCAAAAACCCGGGGGTCTTTTTTAACCGTTGTCTATCCTGGAGTGGAAGTGGGAACAAGTGACTATGGATTTCGTTTTTGGGTTACCGAAGGTAAGAGGCGGTTATGATGGTATTTGGGTTATTGTTGATCGTTTGAGTAAATCGGCACACATCTTATCGGTTCGGATGTCTGATAACGTAGGCAAGCTAGCCCAACTTTATTATAAGGAGATTGTACGTATACATGGCATTGCGGTTAGGATGGTTTCGGACCGAGACCCGAGATTCACATCAAGACTATGGCAAGAATTATAAGGAATTTTGGGTACCAAACTTAAGTTCAACACCGCCTTGCATCCCCAAACCGATTGGCAATCCGAGATGCTAATTAAGTATTTGGAAGATTTACTTCAGGCTTGTGCTTTGGACTATCAAGATTCCTGGCATGAACAGTTGCACTTAATTGAGTTTGCCTACAATAATAGAAGTGGCTCCTTATGAGGTACTTTATGCTCGAAAGTGTAGATCTCCATTGTATTTTGATCTTAAGGAGTGGAATTGGACTAAGCAAGAGGGCTTTAAGAAAGGTGAGACTTTGGAGAAACCGGCTAAGGCAGTTCAAGATGCGATTGATAAGGTTCAAGTTATAAAATAAAGGAGGAAAGCGGCCCAAGACAGACAAAAGAGCTACGCCGACCGTCGTGGAAGAAATCTTGAGTTTGAGGTTGGAGACCAAGTTTTCTTGAAGGCGTCTCCACCTAAAGGGTTTGCTCGTTGTGACACCCAAGCACGGGCCACCACATCCCCTGAACCTAAACCCGAGCTCACATATGAAATGGAAAGTCCATACACGAGCCTAAGTCTAAGCGAATGGAGACCACACACTCTCTAGGCTAGGCGGAGCTAAAACAAACTAGAGCGCGCAACAAAAACAGATAACGAAAGCAAAGGAATCACTAAAACATAAAATTCATATACATAAATATACGGGAGGAATACATGACCAAAACAAAGTAAGATTCATAACATATACAATTCAAAAGTACAAATTCGAAATAACATATGCAATGCACCTAGCACGACCTAAACCCAACAGTGAGACTCGAACGACCCACTTCTCCGCCTAGCTCATGCACCAAAACCTGCAAACTAAAGGTGGGAAAAGGAAAGGGGTCAGTCTAATGGCTCGACTGAGTAAGGGGCCTAACGCACACCCACACACTCTACATATATAGAACAAAGCACATTAAAGATAAAGGTTATGAATCCGGGAATAGGTTTTGCATACCAAAACATTTTTAAGAAAACAATACACACCATATACATATATTCATATTCATAACATTAACAATAAGTCTTTATTCTCGTTTCATGATCCAACCATTTCATTAAGCTCGGTGAGTACGAGCATCCCCGTTACTTCTCATTACATAACATTATCAATACCAAATCACATTTAATCCCCAACTTCATTTGATGGAAGGGTCGGCCAATCCTTAACCATCCATTACATTACACATTCCTCAAGGTGTGATTAACCCGCGTGACTACCATTATACATTTCTCGAGGGGTAGCTAACCCACATGAGTCCTCCCCATTTTATTCCGATGGCATCAAGAATATCACGCCTTTCCCAACGTCCCTAGGGTTGCACGTGATACCTTGGAGGGACAACCACGATTAGGATAAACCCGATGGCCCTCTACCATACCGGGGTCCTAACCCGTAGTCTCCATGGATCCAACATTACCTTTACATTACCATATCATTGCATTCTCGCTCCAAAACAAACCATTAGCATTACCTTGTAAGCATTAGGCATTCATAAACATCAAACTTTCATTAAAACATGAGCTCATATATACTCGTAATTATAGCCCTTTTTCCAAAATCAAAACTTTATCATAAGAAGATAGTCATGTCATAAATTACACATATTTAGCTATATATATAATATATAGCTGCATGGGGGCTAGAAAACGAGCATTTAGGGTCATAGGTCGCTTAACTATACAAAAAGATCCTAAACCTCACCTTTGAACAAAAACTTGTTGTGTGGTGCAAGAAAACGATCCCAACAACCTCAAACCTCAGGCCCGACTCCTCTCAAAAGTACCCTTTAGGCAAACAAACATAACTCTAGAGACTTAGACTCAAACATGAACCACTTAGACGCTCGACAATGCTCATGAATGCAAAGGATGCATATAAGTGCATAAACGCACCAAAGAAGGCATTATGAATCATATCTCGTTCAAATGGATTCCAAATCATACCAAATTTCATTATAATCAAGGGGAAACATATTATAACATATTATGAATTCTTAGGAGTCATAATGGGCATGAAAGAGAAGCATACAAGCCACAAAAAACGAGAAAACGACGAAACAAATCGGCCGGCGCCACTTTGTGTTTCCAACGGCCATTGGAATTCAAGCCTTAATTCCAACGACCACTGGAATGATTCACTAGCTCCCTAATTTTCAGAATCATTCCAACATCCGTTGGTTTCAAGGCACAAATTTCCAATGGCCATTGGAACCCCAAAGCGGCCAAAAAATAGTTTTAGATGCAATTTCCGCCAAAACCAATCCAAGGCAAGTTCAAGGAATCCAAAACCAATACAAACTCATTCATAAACTTATAAACTCATTCATAAACATATAAGGCATCAATTTGCATCAAGGGAACATGAATTCATATGCAAATCTCCAACGAAACACTCACATACGCATATTGGGGCACAACCGGCAAGGTTTGCATTCAAGGTGGCCAAAATGGATTAAAAACCGACCTCCTAGCACCTAATTCACAAAACCAATCCCCAACACATAATAGCACTCAAATATAATAATTGGGTTAAGGGTTCCAAGTGATCAAGTCAATACACCAAGCAAAATTCAGCACTCATGCTTCATACCACCTCTTGTGCACATATATCACTCAAATGCGCCCATAAATCAAGTTCTTATGCATAATCCCACAAACCCACCATATTCATAAATTCCAAGAAGTTCCCCAACCAACTACCAAGGAAAAGAACCATAAATAACCAAGGAAAAAGCATCCAACACCTCCATAAATGCATAAGAGTGCAACAAGGACCAAAGAAATGTATCAAGTCAACATATCACCCAAACCCTTCCTATTCAATCTCAATCCAATACTCATATTCCTAACATATACTTTCACCAAGACAAGATAATCACAAATATAGGCTTACCTTGAAGAGAAAGTGGGAGAAGAACGGTCTTGAACTTGGGGGTTTGAAGCAAAAATGGAGGAATGAAGCTTGGGGTTCTCTTTTCCTTTCTCCTTGAGGGCTGCTACTTGTGAGAGTGAATGGGAGGGAGAAAAATGCAGCAAATTGTCTATAAGGAAAGGAAAAGGTCAAATAAAGTTTAGGCTAGGGTCCCAATAGGGGTATTAGGTACGTATTGTGTACGGGGTCAAAATTAGGATCGTTAGGGGTCGAAACGAGGTCAACAAATTATAGAGTGGGCTAATTGAATCTACTTCATCAAATCAAACTCAACGAGGGTGTCGGAACTCAAATCCGAGTTTCGGAGCTCAAGAAACGAACTAGTGACTCAAAAGGCCATAATTACCAAATGACCCCTCCAAAACATTCAAAAAGTAACAAATTGCGTCCAAACTAATTGCACAAAGTCCCAAATCAAGGTTAAATAATTCAATCAAGTCCAAGAATCATATAAATCACGTAAAGTATGCTCGAGAATTCAAAATCACAAAATACTTATTACGCGATCGACAAATAATTCAAATATCACTTAAGTTCAAATTGTTCAAGTAGTTCAAATAAAAAATGAAAATAAGAATGTGATGCATCAATTAAGTATGCAAATAAATGAAAAATGATAAATAAACTCACATGTGGTACGGACCTGTACGTTCGAAAAGACGGGGTTCACCACCTCCTCCCCTTAAAAAGGACCTGCCCTCAGGTCCGACTCGAGCTTCAAACAACTCTAAGGAAGGCTTCTTCACTCTCAGGTAGCTCAATTGTAGCACTCGCCGCGTGACACCACATCACCCCGCACCGAGACCTGACCCGCATATGAAATGGACACTCCATACACGAGCCAAATCACGGCGAACAGGGACTCCACACACCGCTAAGCTAGGTGGACTAACCCTTGAACCAATCAATACGAGCATGAGAGTATAAACAAAACCATGAAAGCGAAAGCAAACCATAATACATACATCATGTACAATGAGCTACGGGCTCTACAAAAATACAACAAGTAACACGGCCTTCACAGCCTCAATATAAATAATCAAAATACGCCATGGGCGTCCAATTCATAATACAATAGGTAAAGTATGAGTGTAAAACAAAAATGCTAGAATAAATGCAAGACCTAAACGACTTGTTTTCCCACCTAGCACTCCCTTAACCTGCACAAAACCTGAAAACCGAACGGGGTCAGTCTAAAAGAGATTGGTGGGTAATAAAAAATAGGGCATACATATACTATAAAACGGTATTTAAACATTCACATGCAAGTTATAATCCCAAGTGAGGTTTTTGAAACAATTTCCCACGAGGGTGAAAAAGAGAAATCAACAAAGGGGATTATAACATTCATTTTACATTAGGTCATTCATGGCCGGATGAGGGGCCGTACATTAGTCTCCAACCAACACCTCGTGTAATCCATTAATCGTTCATTCATTCATTTATTTCTTTCATGCACATACATAACATTTACCCTTCTTCCTCGGGGTTTGGTGGACGGGTTTACAAGGCCCAGCCACCCATGCATTGACCAAAAGGGGTAAATGAATCCCCAGATGGCACTCAACATCCATTCCCCGCTATCCCCAATAAGGTTTGGTTACGCCGTTCATTGGTGGGACAAGTATGAGGGATCACCATCGGCCCTTCCCTTCCTGGATAGCCACTCACACTAAGCCCCTGGGCCCCATTCTGTGCATTCATTCCATTCTTGCCAAAATATAGGTAGGGTTCAAAAAGAAAGGGCTTTATGTTCGAAATCATTTACTCTTGAAAATGACACTAAATACGTAATATAATAATTTTAGTTCAAAACATTTCACATTGAGGCATATTTAGATCATGTTAACTAATAGAAGAAAAACCCACCTTAAAAGCCAAAAAGAGTAGAACACAAGCCTCAAAGTTTGGCCTGTCTCCAAAAGAACCCGAATCTGTGCAAGGAAAGTGGTATGAGACTCAATAAGACAAAATAAGACGCTCAGCAATATTATAATATGATATGAGATGCATAAGAGATCAAACCAATGCCAATGATATGCATTCAAGTACACTTTCAATCATTTTTTCATTCTTTCAAACGTTCGTATTCAAATCTTTCATAGATCCCTTCAAATCAAGGCAATTTTCATAAATAACATGCATAATACATAATTCAACTTGAAAATAAGTCATATGAATCACAAAGATGGGAAATAACAAGCATTTAGAGTTCACATTTCAAGCATTAGAGTATTCATGCGCATAAAGGAGCAACGAGGGCATAGATTCTATAATTCGTACATAACACGTCAAACGAACCCAATTTTTGACACGAGGCACATAAAACATACATAAAACATAATACAAATCAAAATCAATTTATAAGAACTTATAACAAGGCATAACAACCTCATAAGCATGCATAAAACACAATGGGATCATGCTCGGGATAGGAAAGACCAAATAAACGGGAAACAAAGCATGAAAAACCAAGACCGTGACCTTAGGCTTTAGGATTTCCCACGTCTGTTGATCCAATGCACTAGACATGGGTGCTTCTGCATCAAATAAACGGCCGTGGATTTTCCTTAAGGAAAATCCAACGGTCGTTGGTAAGCTCCAGATGCGAAATCATGGCTGAAAACCGGGTTTAACTCCCAAAAATGAAATCCCACACCTAGGTAACACAATAAGGCATGTTCCAACACAAAAATACCAAATATTCAAGGTCCAAACATGGAAAGAATCAAGCTAAAACGAAAGGTGAGGCAAAGTGTAGGCATATGTGATCATTTCTCCAATTTTCCCCAACATGATCGTTGATGGGAAGTCCATAAATCCTCAACGAATACATAATACATTATCATAAATATAAAAAGGAAGCTTGAGTGATCTCATTCATGCATTAAAACAAGAAAAACAACCATGGAATCCATGAAGTTATGAATCATGCTCAAACCCTCCATATATCAAATCTCATGCAAACTTTGATCAATCCATGTATATAATAGCTTAAATGAAAGAGAGAAGGGTGACATACAACAATCTAAGCTTACCTTGAAGGGGTGGGAAAGGATGAATGACTTGAGCTTAGGTTGAAGAAGATGAATAATGCTATTCTTGTGGTTGGAAGGTGATGGCTCGGTTGCTGCTGATTTTCTTTAGCTTTGGATGTTAATTTTTAAATGAAAAGTGTACTGGCTAATGGGGTATGAAGTATGAAGTATGTGGGCCCTTGAATCACCCAATTTATAAAATGAAGAAGTTACGCTATTTTTAGTATGAAGGTGGTCAAATTGGCCGAAATAAGGTGGCTAGGTTGAGTTCTGAGCAAATTTCGAGGGTACAAACGATTTTAGAAAAATATGAGGCTAGTCCCATCGAGTCCGAATCATCGATACAAGCTCAATGGAGGTGATGGTATTCGAATCCGAATTCCCGAGCTCAAAATATACATGTCGGAACGAAAGGTGTGTTAAGTGCTCATTAATCTCCTTTTCGTCACTAACTTAAAATGAAGTATGTATGCATGCCAAATAAATCTGAAAATGAAACACGCACACATGCACACGTTCATGACATGGATATCAATCACATATTCAAATTCCATCAAATTCAAATCCAATACGCAAAGAATCAACACGCGATCAAGTCATTCAAGTCATTCTTGTGCAAATTATTCATACATTCAAATAATTCAAATGAAACTCTAAATCACTAATTCAAATAAGCCATAATAGCAAGTAATCTCAAAGAATAACCATATAAATCACATAATTACACAATTTAATGAATTTAAATCGCGCAAATAGGGTTACACACGCCATACCTGTATGATCAAACGATCGGGGCGTCACAATCTCTCCCCCTTAAAAAGAATCCGTCCTCAGCTTCATTGCTCATCTAGAAACAACTCGAGATGAAAATTTTTCATCTTATCCTCCGTCTCCCACATCATTTTTTTTATATCACCACTTCTCCAAAGAACTTTAACAAGTGGGATTCGCTGATTTCTCAATTCTTAGAATTTTAGATCCAAAATTCTAATCAGCTTTTAAACGAATGTGAGATCCGATTAAAGTTCCACTTCTTCCAAAGCCTCAACCGATAGAATTTCTGTCTCATCCCGATAATACTTTTGGAGTTGGGAATCATGAAACACATTGTGGATTCCGGTCATATTTGGAGGCAAATCCAAACGGTAAGTTGTATCCCTGATTCTCTGTAAGATGTCAAACGGTCCCAAATATCTAGGGTTCAATTTTCCTCCTTTACCGATTCTCGTGAACCCTTTTCAAGGAGAAGCTTTCAGAAACACCTTATTGCCAACTTCAAATTGAATATCTTTCCTCCGACGGTTAGCATAGCTTTATGGCGATTCTGTGCGGCCTTCATCCGTTGTTGAATTATCTAGACCTTATCAATCGCATCTTGAACGGCCTTAGAAGGTTTGTGACACCTCGTCTTTTCACACGTACAGGTTTGTACCACGTGTGAGTTTAATTATCATTTTTTATTTATTTTCATACGTAATTGATGTATTACATTCATATTTATATTCTTAGTTGATCAACTTGAACAATTTGAACTATTTGATTATTTGAATATTCGATTAATCGCATAATTTATATTTTCGTGATTTTGTTTCCTAAGCATGCTTAATGTGACTTATATGGATTTTGGACCCTTTTGCATGTTTTAAACTTGTTTTGTATTTTGGACTCGATTGTTACTTTTAAAATGTTTGGGGGTCATTCGGTAATTATGACCTTTTAATTCCTTAGGTCGTTTCTTGAGCAAGGGAACTCGGCTTCGAGTCTCGACACCTTCATTGCGTCCGATTCAATGAATGGGATTCAATGAGACTAACCACATATTTTTCTGACCACGTTTCAACGCATATATCGACCCGTATACATGTACGTACCTAATACACTTTTGTGGGACCCCTTGGCCATACCTTGGAAGACTTTCTTCCCTTTTTCCTTTCAATTTTAAGCACTCTCCCTCTTCTCTCTCACTTACACACACAGCAGCCACAAAAAGAAGAGAAGAAAGATTTTCCCAAGTGCAAACATCCATTGTTGCTTCTTCACCCAAGCTCAAGACCTTGTTTTACTTGTTTTCTCTTCTTATATGTATGTTTTTTAATTCCTTGTGTTCATGTGACCTTATTGATATGCATAAATCATGGATTATATGTTGGGAAGGTTTTGTATTGATTATGGCATGAATAGGAAGGGTTTGTGGCATATGATGGCTTGATGCATCTCTTTGGCTCTTGTTGCACTTTTAAGCATATTTGGGAGTATTGAATGCTATTTCCTTGGTCATTTATTGAATTCTTGGCTTGGTAGTTGAGTTGGGACCTTGATGCATTTATTGTTATGGTGGGTTTTGGGGGATATGCTTGAATTCTTGGTTTTTGGCTTCCATTGATTGAGATGTGTTCATATATGAAGGTTTGATGCATGAATGATGGATCTTGGTTTCCAACGGCTGTTGGAATGGACTTGAACAGTTCTGAGTTCCTGTAAGGTTTCAACGGTCATTGGAAATAAAGGGGAAGAAACCAACGGCTGTTGGTTTTGTCCAGCCCCACAAGTCGCTTTCTTTCGTTGTTTCTTCACTTCTTATGGCTTCTATGCACCTTTCCCAACCCCAATATGATTCCTAAGTTGTTCTAACATGATTATATGTGTGTTATCTTGAATGTATTAGAATTTGATATGAATTTGAATATGAACATTCAAGATATGATTCATTAAGCGTTTATTGGTACGTTTATGCATTTCATTGTATCCATTACATTCATGTGCATTGCCGAGCATCTATTTGGCTCATAATTGAGTCTAAGTCGCAGGTTTGTGTTTTTTTGTCTCAGTTCCACCTCCAAAAGTTAAGGAACCCGAGGTCTAGGCGGTCTTTGCTCTCTCTCCATTCCATTTAGATCTCATATTTGCTTCAAGGTAAGGGTTAGAATTTGTACAGTTGAATCCTTATGGCTTTTATGTGAATTGAATTTGAATCCCGCATATGTTATATTCCTATTATGTATAAATATGAGTGTTTATGATATGAGTTTGATTTGTGAACACCTTTGGTGTTTATGAAAATGGTATAAGTACGAGCATATATGAGCTTTGTTTTGAATTCCTTGTACGTTTCCTTGTGAATCTAGCGAGTATACCCTGAAAGATGGGAATAGTATGGTTTTATGATTTTGGGCCCTTGGATTGTGGGTAAGGGAGACCCGGGACGACCATCGGGGTCGCCGGTTATGACCCCTATGTACATTCCATTTGAGATATACGTGCGGTTGTAAGGCGTATTATCTTGAGCCCTTGGTGAATAACTGGGGAAGGCACATTATGGGTTAGCTACCCCGTGTGTATATGAATCCTTATGGGTAAAAGGGTTTGATTCCTGATCACCAAGAAGTTAAGGTGGTTAGAATTTATGATTTAAGCTTTTATGAATCTATAAAGTTGGGGATTCCCGTTCTCGCTAGGATTTTGTATCTTTTGTTTACGGTGATTGTGAAATGAGTTGGGATTTCTTAAGTATATATGTATCTCATTTTCAAATTGGATTTGGTTTGCAAAACCCTGACTCGGTTCATGATCGGCCTCTTTTGAATCTATGCTTTGCTCTATCTATATTTATTCGTGGGTGTGCGTTTAGCCCCTTCACTTAGTCAAGTGGGTAGACTGACCCTTCTCCCTTCACTTTTTTAGTTGCAGGTTTTCTCGAGCTAGGTGGGAAAGTGCATCGAGTCGAGTCGTACTTCTAGTTTAGGTCGAGTTATATGTATTTATATTTACTTTTGGATACTTTATTACTTTTGGCATGTATATTGAATTGGAATATATGTATTATGTTCGAGAATTGAATACTTGTATTTTTGGGCTTGTAGCCATTTGTATATATGTTAGCTCCATTTCTTTGGGTCATGTGTTGCTTCCGCATGTTTGTATTATTTGCTTTTGCTCGCTCTGTATAGATTTAGCCCCGCTTAGCCTAGTGTGTGCATTTAGGTCTCCGTTCACTTAGACTTGGGCTCATGTATGGACGTCCATTTCATATGTGAGCTTGGATCTAGGTGCGGGGGATGTGGATGGCCCACGCTCGGGCGTCACAAGGTTTGTCTTCATTCTCACCCCTTTTCACGCCTTCCTGTTTGGTCCAATTCCATTCTTCCAAGTCGAAAAATAACGGAGATCGGCATTTCCTTCCATACAAAGCTTCATAAGGTGCCATCTTGATCGATTCTTAATAGCTATCATTGTAAACAAACTCGATTGATGGCAACTGCTCATTCCATGAAGTCGAGAAATCCAAAGCACAAGCTCTCAACATATCTCCAAGATACCTAATCAATCTCTCCGACTGTCCGTCTGTCTGCGGATGAAAAGGTGTGCAGAACTGAAGTTTCGTGCCTAAATTTCTTTGAAGCTCTTGCCAGAAACTAAAGGTGAACCTTGGATCCCTATCTGACATAATACTAACCGGAACCCAATGGAGTCTAACAATTTCATCACAATACCTCTTGGCTAGTTTCTCCACTTTATCTGTCATTCGAATGGTAAGAAAATGTGCCGACTTCGTTAATCTATCCACAATTACCCAGATTCTGTCATAACCACCTTTGGCTCGTGGCAACCCCGAAAGGAAATTCATCGTCACCTGTTCCCACTTCGACTCGGGTATAGGTAACGGTTGCAATAGCCCAGATAACTTCTGATGTTCTCCCTTAACTAACTGACAAGCCAAACACCGTTGCACATAATTAATCACATCCCTCATTAGTGCATGCCACCAACAAAATTGCTTAAGATCTTTGTACATCTAATTTCCACCAGCATGGATTGAATAGGCAGACTTGTGCGCTTCTTCCAAGATAACCCGTTTCAACTCTTCGGGTATCACAATTCTGTTCTTAAATCTAAGCAACCCCATATCATCGAACCCAAAGAGACTTTCTGAATCATCTTTAGCCTTGCTAACCAACTTCTGAACCTCGGGATCCCTTCTCTGGCCTTCAAATATTTTTTGTCTAAGATCCGATTGAATGGAAATGGTAGAAACACGAGCCTTTATTCTAATACGCTCTAACTCGTCTCCAACATCCGTTTCCACCTTAACATTAGATACACTAGCCTTCCTGTAGCACCCCAACCAGACTAAAACTAAGGCAGGCGATGCCTCAACCCCCGCACTAAAGTACATCTCAAGTAATGGTATGAGCCATCACTCAAGAACTACTCCAGTGAACGGCTATCTATCTCAGAACTATACATGTATAACTTGTGGCTATGCAGTGAAAAATCAGAGTAATTTAAAACTTTTTAAAACATGTGCGTGATGGCATGTAACAAATAAGAACATAAAGATCTCGTAAGAGAGATTTATCACAATAGATCATGTAACATGTAAGCATATCAACATGTAAATACCGATGTAAAGGAGTTCATAGTATCGGCAACAACATAGCAGAATGAGTATTACAAAAATACTCAGGTTGTTCAGAATATAAAGTAAAGCAGCCATATAAACATGCATGACGCAAAAGTAATAATGCAGTAAAGTCCTGACTCGACAAAAAGACAATCTAGAGCTTCAAGATACCCCTAGACTGCGGCTGTAAGACCTGAAACCACGAGGAAAGAAAACGGGAGAGGTATTAGTCAAAAGGACTAAGTGATGGAATACTTTAAAAAAAAGTATTGAAATGCAGAACTTGAAATGATTCAGAACCTTTGAAAACCGAACTGTAATTGAAGAACTGTTTGAATGCAAATGCTATAAAGAATGCAAGTTTTCAAAACTCTTTCATGAATGCATTCACAGGCACACACATATGTTGTAGATGGTTCATAGTTCTTATACGAAACATGATAGGGTAAAGTGAACTTTCAAATATGAACCATCAAATTGTAATAGAATTTTGGCCGCAAGCAAGGCTTCTTCATCCTTACTCCAGAAAACATGATAAGGTAGAGTATCGGACCAGGATCAACAACGACTCCACATATAGCAGAGCATCGGACCAAGGTCAACAATACTCCACATGCATACACAAACATGCACCATCCTCCACCGGGTGTCACTTCGGGTAGCTAGCCCTCAAAGACTTGTAAACATGTAATGGGAATAGATTTGCGGTCCATTCCCGGATAGATTGTCTTGACTTAAAAAAACTCCTGTTAAACTCATTGTCAATTGTCGAATGTGCCGGTCGATATTGGTGATGTCGTTGGCGCTCACCTCCCAAACATCACCTCTACACATAACCGTCGGGCCCAAACTATAACTGTATACTTGCATTAAAGAATTAGCAGAAATCGTGATATAGCCCCAGTATGCTAACTATAACATGTGAAACTATCTGTAACTGTAACTGTCATATCATGTCATGTATGTTGTCTGTAAAACATGTGAAACTGTCTTGTAAAACATGTGTTGTCTTTGAAAACATGTAAACATGTAACTGTACTTTGAAAATAGATGCAGAACTTGTAACTGTCTTTGATACATATGCAGAACATTGGAAAACATATGCTTTGGATCAAGGTATACTATAAAAGTATGAATGATCCTTTTGAGAAGAGTGTACCTATAAAAGAGATAGTTCAAAATGAGGTTTAACTCGACTTTCAAAACATTTGAAATGATTGGGTAATCGTGATTCCAGTTTGAAAACATTTGACATCACCTCTCCTATAGTAACAAGGTAAGAGACAAACTATGCGGTGCCCTGGGGATCCCAGCATTCAACCTTAACTCGTGTAGGTCGTGTACTAATTTGAGTTCAAGAACTAAGACTCACACTAATCATGAATGCACATGAATATATGAAACATGTTTAGAACATGTAACCACAGGAGAGTAATACCATTTAAGGTATTAAAGAAAGGCAAACACAAAACGAAACACCTAAAGTGAGTTATCTTAACGTGAGACTAACGTCTTACTACAATCGAGTAAGCTTTAGTCAAATTATGAATCCTATCGAACACCTTAGGGTTAGAAACAAGTCCATGAAAGAATAAATATTTTGAATCTCATTTTAGACCCAGAGTATGGAAAGTCTAAGTTCAAACGTCTAGAAAGAAATCCTAAATTATGATTCAAATTCACTATTCAAAAGCTCTATTCAAAAGTACTATTCAAGATTACTGTTCAAGATTACTATTCAAGTGTCGGGGTAAGGGTTGGGTCAAACCCGCATACCAACCCACACGGACACACACAAACACACGCACACCATGCACACACACACACTAGCACTAAACACACACCCTAATCCAAATATGATCTTGTTATAACCAATAGTTCAAGTTCATATTATTAATCCAAGAGTGATCTAGGTTAGAAAGGTATAACCTAAAGTAGACTTCAAAAGGTTAAAATATTTTGAGGTGAAATCGACGGGAGATTAAAGTAGACTTCAAAAGGTTTCTACAGTTAAAATTTGAGCCAATTCCGAGCACGTTTGGGTGGGTCGCGGCCGCTACCAAAATGCCTTGAAAACCAGTCGCGGCCGCGACCTCCTGGGCGAGAAACAGCAATGGAGACGGGAAAACAGGGGAAAACTCCAAAAATCTCAATCCAACACTTAGGCAACATATTAAGACATGATCCAACACCAAAATATTGAAGAAAACACTTCCATACTTGCAAAGAATCAAGCTTAAACGAAAACTAAGGCAAGAGATGGCATAAATGATCATATCTCAAATTTTCAATCAAGAATCCATTAATGGCAACTTATTAATGCCTCAAATACCATGCAAAATACCATAATAAAAGTATAAATGAAGCTCATGTGATCATATTCCACCCATAACACTCGAAGGAAACCAAAGCATATGCATGATCACCATTTTTGGCCTCAAACCCTTCTAAATGTTCACATAACCAAAACCATAACAAATCTTGATAAAAATATGCATACAAGGGCTTAAATGAAAGAGGGAGAGATGCCATGAATAAATCCATACTCACATAAGCAAGAAAACAAGAGATGAGAGTGATGGTAAGTTGGAAAAGATGATGAATAGTGGATTTTCTTTCCCTTCTTCTTGGTCACGTTTTGCTCAGCTCTTGGGGAGGGTTTGGAGTGTTCAATTTGAAATGAAATTATTAAGGGCTGATGGTTTATTATGTTAGGGAAATATGGGTTCAAACCTTGCTCCAATTGGGTATGTATAGAGAGAGATATGGACCATTTAATTGGGTAGGGTCATTTAGGCGGGTGCAACGACATTTTTGAGTTCCGGGTTGGTTTCAAGGGTGCAAACGACATCCAAAACACATTCCGAGCACATATACACGTTCATAACACGTAAAACTAACACATACTCGAGTTTTACGAATTTCAAAATTAAACTCATATGATTTCGGCAAGCGATCACATTGGTCATGCGCATGTAAGTTCAAGTATTAACTCCCATATTCATTCAAATAATTATAAATTCATAAAGAAATTGAAATAAATCAAAGTAAATAAGGTAATATACAATTAAATATAAATTAAAATACGTGCATTTAGTGTCACATAACCTAAACCCGAACGGATAAAATCCAGGGTGTTACAGTCCGCGTCAGTCGCCACGTGGCGCGCGTTGGGCGGGCCATGTGGGAGTCCCAATTTCTCCCCTATCAAAACTTACTACCAGAATTTGAGAAATATTAAATCATTAAATCGGTTGAAGTATTTAATATCTTTAGGTAATTTGTTAGATTTTAAACTTAAACTTTTCTGCAAAATTTGAAAATTATTAAATTATTAAATTTAATATCAAATATTTAAAATCTTTTGAGACTACCCACGTGTATACTGACGTGGATAGCCTCAAGGGTTCTAAATTATATACATATATATAGATAGATTAGATATAACTTTTTGTTTTTCTTTTGAAAGAAATATTGGATGTATTTTGAGTAGCATTTATTTTTCCAAAATTGAAAAGAAATAAAATATAGCGCCTCCCCTAGCACTACAACCCCCACACCGCAATACTTGCCAAGTGGATATTAGACCTAACACTCAGGAAATACTACGGTGAACGGTTTAAATGGTACTTAAATAGGACACAAGGCATAACGCAACGGAAAGTAGAGAAATTTAAAATTTGCAAATAAGTGGGGATGATTAAACACTTGAAAAGTAAGAACTTTATTATTATAAGTTGACGCGATTCATAAAATGAGGTATACTATATTAACATGTTGGATAAGGTATAAGGCATCTTATTCATAAAATATATACATGCTTAGGACGGCATATCCTAAATTAGCTTCGACTTACTATACACATGACACCTTAATGCTTCAAGATACCTCTAGGTGTCGTACCACTTGTTTTCTGAAATCATGCAGTTAAAACAGGCGAGGAGTTAGTCAAAGTGACTAAGTGAATGAGTATGATAGTTTATAGATATACGATATATGCATATAGATATAAGATCAAGAAGATCTTGATTTATAATAATAACAATAGGATAAAGCAAATATGAAACGGTTCATAATAATTTGTTAAAGTAGGGAAAGGGATATATTGGGATAGTTTTGTAAAGATATGAACCGATATAAATAAATGTATTTTGCCTGCAAGCTAGGCCTCTTTCCCCATAACTCCTTAAAATATTTGGTAAAACAGTACCAGGCTGATCAAGGCTCTGATACTTTAATAATACCAAGTATGATAATATCTCCGCTACTCCGTGGTGTCAATACGCGATCAAACCCTAGAGATGATAACAATATTCGGGAAGTAGTGTTCCCTTATAACTTGGCGTGAATAACTAACCTCTAGTTAAACCACTTCCAAGAGTGTAAGTGGCAGTCCACACACCAACAATCCTCGGCCCGATACCTTCCGGGTCATCAGTTGATACTGATACAGCCAGGGCCCATAATAATGATATGATGAAATAATTTGCTTGGTCGGAAATCAGTTCTTCGTAATAATAGGACTAGAGTATATAATGTCCGGATAAGATCCTGATTCCGATATAAAAGTATTTTTCCTCATAAAGAGGCATAGTATATTGTAGTAATATGTATAGGTAGAAAATCAAATAATGGTAGGTTTGGAAATCATTTTTATAATTATATATACGTATAGGCATGATTCCTATTGAAAATGTTTTA
>JBBMKE010055613.1:0-18200 GCA_037834125.1 Lippia alba | reverse complement strand
ATTATTTTCCATCTCAAAATGCCGTAAACAGAGAATAACTCAAGCAAACCGCAAACAAATAGAAAGCAACAGAAAAGCACATAGAAGCATATAGGGGCATGTAATTCCACATAATATAAGAGATAAAAACACACAACCCAATCGAATTAAACAATGCATGTATGTTCGTGATACGTATGCAATTGATACCTTTCACCACGATATTAGAGAGCGCAGTGTTGAGATCAACTCTAATATTTTGCTCCTCGCGTGCGTAAGTACGCGCTTAGTCTCTCGATCTTTGAGTTGCGGCTTGAAATCCCGATCTTTGGCAAGGGCAAGCATCCACTACGTGATCTTTCTTCCCGCAAATAAGGCACAATCCCAGTCTCCTTCTACAATTGTGGTAGGTGTGAGTCGGTCTTCTACAATGTGAGCATGGAGCTTTATCTCGATGATCCATGCTGGAAGCCGGTAGTGCTTGAGGATTTGGTCTTCCATTTTTACGCTACTTGAACGGTCCCTTTGGTGGTAGAGTAGCTTGTTCCCTAGGCCTCTTCTTCGAGCCCGATCCGTGGCATTCTAGTGGTTTAGCAACAGAATCCTTCTTCTTGAACTCTTCCTCTTGCTCCAAAGCCCGTTGTACCGTGTCCGCAAATGAGATGTAATTATGCCTGACTTGTCCATGCCTTAACTCTTGTCTTAAACCTGCAATAAATCTCCGAGCCTTCATTTTTTCATTCCGGGTGATGTGAGGTGCATATTTCCCGAGCCGGTTGAATATAGCGAGGTATTGTGCCACGGTCCGATCCTTCTGTTTCAATTCTATAAACTCCTGCTCCTTGCGTTCTCTCACGACCTCGGGAATGAAAAATTCCCGAAATTCCCTCTTGAATACCTCCCAAGTGATCTCTTTCTCATTGCCTTCCAGCTTTTTCGTTGTTCACTCCCACCAATCACACGCATCGCCATCCAATTAAAAAATGGCAAATCGAGCTTTTTCTTATGCGGTGAATGATCGAACTCCATAAATTCTCTCGATCCGTGTTATCCATTCTTCCAAAACTGCATCATCCGTAGATCCAAAAAACCGACGGGGGTTATAACCAAGGAATACCCCATGTGGATCTTGATGGTTTTGTTGAAGCAGTGCATCCGGTTGTTGTTGTGGTGGCGGTGGAACTTGAGCCCTTCTTTGCTCCATGTAGTTGTAGACAGCATCCATGAAGCTTCCCATATTTGTTGAAGATGGTTGTGTTTGTTGACCTTGTGATGTAGAATTACGGTCACGACGACGATCCGAAGATCTCCCACGATTCATTCTCGGAGGCATCATATTTATTGAAAACACTATATATGCATGGTTTCTTTAGTTCAATGGATGGAGTGCAATTAAGTCAGTTAAGTCGAGAATTTAAAACACATTAGCACATAAGAATGCAAAAATGCAACCACATTGACAATTAGTTCCTAGGCCGAACGACCTAACTCGACTTAACACGACACTAGAGCCGGATTTTGCAACCCAAAGCTCTGATACCACCAAAGGATGTAACGCCCGGCGCGTGACTTCATATCCCCCGCATCAAGACCCGGACCCGAAAGAGAAATGGGAGTCCAAGCTCAAATCCGAAGTCGAGGCGAACGGGGACACAACACACACTCTAGGCTAGGCGGGACTAACCCTTAAACCACGAAATCGCATGTAGCAAAGTAACACAAGAACAATATGGAACTAGGATCGTTCATAACATCAAACAATTGAGCCACGGGCTCTACAACAATTCCATACATACCTCATGGCCTTCACAACCTTAATAACAAGAATTAAAATGCGCCAAGATCTAAAATACGGAAAATAAATATGAGTGTGTGTACAAAACTTGACTCTAAACAAGACCACTACAAACACGGACTCCCGCCTAGCACTCCAAAAGGCAAACTTGCACAAAACAACTGAAACAAATTCGGGTTCAGTCTATAGGAGACTGGTAGGTATAAAACGGAGGCGTAATATATAATATGACAGAATTTAAAGCAAGTACATGCAAGTTATAATCCCAAAAGAGGTTTTAAAAAGGATTTCCCAAGTGGGTAAAAGAAAGAAATCAACTAATGGGATTATGACAACCAATTTTAATTCATTACATTCATTAGGTCAACGTGAGCCCGACGTAAGGCTTCATTCTCCTTCCTCCACCTCGTGTATTCATAAGTCATTAACAATATCATTTCATAATATGCTTCATTATTCATGCGTGATCATGCATAGAATCTTTTGTGCACATTCAATCCATTTCATTACACGTTTGGGCTATCCGAATCACCAGTATTCCCGCACGTTCCTCCTTCTCCGGGTGATGGTCGGTTGTACGGGCTAAACCATCCAATCATAGTCCAAAGGGAGTACATGAATCTCCCAGTGGCTCTCGGCTCCCATTCCCCGCCAAACCTCCTGACGGGGTCCGGTATCACCGCAACATTTGGGACTAGTGTGCAAGGTCACCGTCGGCCTGATGCCTCCCCGGATCACCAAGCACACTAAGCCCCTGGGCCCCAATCATTACGTTCACATGCATACAATACGCCAAAAACTTATGGGTAGCAGTTATAATTAAAAAAGGGTTTTACGTTGGAAATCGTTCACTCTATTAAAACGACTCGATATATATATATATATAATAATAATTTTAGCTTAAAACCTTTGCACATTGGATATTATATATCGGGTCACATAAATAAGTAGAAGAGAAACCCACCTTTGAAGTTTAAACACAAGAAGTAAGCTTCCAAAACGACTTTGTCTCCACTGGACCCGAATCTGTGCAAGAAAAGTGCGTGAGACTCAAAATGACCACAAATGATGCTCGGCAATGCAATGAGTATGACATGAGATATATAAGAGATTATATCATGTCATGAGAATGTTCATGTGCACAATAAATGCTCCATAAAGGCTCACATTCGATCATATCATTCATAAGTCATGCGTTCGATTACATTCGCGTTCATAACTTTCATAATTCAATTTGTATCAATGCATACCTCAATAACAATGGTCAAGACACATAATTCAATGAGTTCACAAGTCATAAGGGTCATAAGACATAGCATATTGAGCAATTAGGGTTTACGAATCATCACACCAAGCATTCACTCGCCATATTGCATGTTCGGTTACATATGAGCATATATCTTCATAAATCACACCAAAACCGATCATAAATCCCACATAATCAACAAGTCATACTTATTTGTAGGCTAAGAACATATTGGGATCATGATAGGGGTGGGAAAGACCCATACAAGCGAAAGGAGAAGCGAAAACAACACACGAAAATGCCCCAGACCTACTGTGAAGAACCAACGGCCGTTGGTTTGAGGCAGTAGCTTCCTACTATTTGCCTCAAACCAACGGCCGTTGGTTTCCAAGGCCAAGATTCCAACGGCCATTGGAAACCTATTTCGGCCAAAAATCACATTTTTGCACTCTTAGGGCCAAAACCAAGTTCCAACATGCAAGGACACTCCAAACTCATACTAAACACATTCACAAGACCATAAACTCATGCATTATCATATCATAACATTCATGGGCATTCAAGAACCGAAAATCAAGCTTATACACCAAGAATTCAAGCAAGAGGGGCCAAAGAGTTCAAGTAAGGCAAATTGGCATTCGTGGTCGCACATTGATCCAATTAATCATATCCTTGACATCAAGACTCACAAACATACATCATACTGGTGGGGAGAAGGGGATCAAGGGTTCCATGCATAACAGCAAGAAGAAACACTCATCCATGCTTGAAATCACCTAATGAGCACATACCTTGCACAATTTGAGCACCAAGTCATATAATCATGCATTCCCTTACCAAACCCAACATATACATAAGAACCTAATTCTCCCTTAACCATCCCCAAGCATGGAATTTACATATACACCCAAGGCATGCGTCAAGAATCATCATATATCCATGTAAGTTCAAGAACTGCATAGAAATACAAGGGATTCCCAAATTCTTACACACCCAATTAGGGCATTCAAGACATACTCTTCCCACATACACACACCAAGAGAACAAGTCTAAGGAAGCACAATTATCCCTCAAGAAACAACAAGGAAGCATGAAAAACCCATCAAAATTCATGAAGATGCAGGAATTCAAGATATGCCCAAAACCCTTAATTTTATCCAAAATCAATCATGCTCAAAATCATGGAGATTGCGAGCAATATTGAACATATAAGATGCAAAAGATCATGAGGAATTCAAATATGTGCTTACCTTCAAGAGTTATGCAAGAAATGATGGAGTTCTTGAGCTTGGAGGGAGTTTAATGGTGGTGGGAGATGGCTTCTCTTCTTCTTCTTCTTCTTCTTCTCTCCTTTGCTTGAAATTGGGATATTTTTGGTGTGGGGAGGAGAGTGTGGGTTGGTGGGTAGCTGATAGGGAGGGAGAGAGAGTGTATCAAGTGGGGCTAGGTTACTAGGTGTGTAGGAATAGGTTCGTATATGTTTGAGGGTCATTTTTTGTCGTTTAAGGCATAAAAAGGCTCGGTTAATGAAATGAGATGCAATAACATGTCATATAAATTCAAAAATATGCAACGAGCACGGTCACAAGTTAATGACAAAAAATTCTCAAGCATGCTCAAGTTTCACGCAAAACAGAAATCGAATCGCACGCGCACGAAGAGCAATTAATTCACGTAAGAACATGAGGTTCAAATAATCATATAGGTTCAAATAATTCATAGAATTACAAATACTTCACATCATAGCAATTAATTAAAGGAAATTAAATAAGAAAGGCAAATATAAACAATTAAATTGCGCACGTTGGTAAACACATACATCATACCTGTACGGCCGAAAAGTCGGGGTGTTATAAATACTACCGCGTAGGGCAGTTCTCCTAGTAAAGGTTGCAACAAGGGTCCGGGCTTCGTGCGTTGGGTTGATCCGAGCGTGAGCCTTAACTAAGAGGGAGATACGTGGAAGAGGCTGAACTCCCTTCGCAAGCCTTGTTTCTTCGAGCGTTCTATCTCAGAGTACTTCATTCCTTATGAAGGTTATCAGGATGGCGACACGTGGACGGTAGGGATACGAGCGTATTTTGGGCCCATCATTTGCCCCCCAATTTTTGTAGTGAGGTCTTGAGCATACTATGGAATTTCAAAAGATCTCAAGCGATTCCAAGAATGCGAAAAGTCAGAGCCTTACAGTTGTAACTTATGGCGAGCGTCTCGGTAACGGGCACTTACTGCAAAGCATTAAATGCAGTCTTGTCCATGGACAACTTTACGTAGTTGCATTTAATGCAGAGTGGAGGCATGGGAGCGTGATCATCGGGATACGTAGGGCGGTTACCAAAAATGGTACGGTTACCAATGCGGGAATGATTGTCTTTTTGAACCTTTGCAGATTTTGTACCGTATAAATAGGGATTTGGCAGACATTATGAACCGTTACACTTTCAACAAGCTAAGAGCATAAGAATCTCTCAGCAAACCTTTGCATCTCCGGTGATATTTCTAGATTTTCGTTTAAGGTAATCATTTTTTAACAAATCCGGCACTAACAGTAGATTTTAGGTTGGGTAGATTATCGCTTAACTGTCGGGAGTGATTGTTGATTCCTGGAACCCTAGGTTTTAGTTTTACTCTTCTTCTTCAAATTTCCAAGAATCTAATTCCTAATTCTATGGTTGGTGAAAGCTCCCTCAACAACTCTGCCATGGGCGGCATGGCGCAAGAAATAGAGGAGATGTTCCCCTCATGTATCGCCTCTTCAAAGAAGAAGAAGAATCCCAGAGGCAAATCCGGTGAGAGCAGCAGCGGACGATGGAGAAGGCATTCCTGCGGCCATTCCCCTTGCTAGCACTAGTAGGGTAGGTGGTGACGAGGAGTTGAACGCCTGTGTTAGAGGGATGAGCGAGGAGAATCCTGATGGATTGAATGTGTTGTTTCAACAAATGGATAACTTCTTGTTGATGATGCAGTAGGGAGAGAGAGTACTTCCGGTGACAAACACAGCAATAAGACCCCAGGATCACAGGGTTACCATGACTATGAACCTTGAGGTGGTGGGAACTTTCGGTCGCATGGTTGAAGAAGAGCCTCTGAGGAAAAGACGAAAGGGGAAGGAACCCCTTACGAAAGTGTGAGGGTCAAATCCCTATAAAATCGAAAAGACGCTTGCGGAAATCAAGTCTACTATGACCCTCGAGGAAGTGAATGAGCTGATGGATAGCACATACTGGGCTCCAAACTTGGAGGTGCGCACTACGGGTGAAGACGAGAGTGCCAACGATCCTCCCAAGGGTTGGATGACGGTGTATAATAATTTCGTTACACTGGGGGGCTTACGGTTTCCTATCCCTCAAGAGGTGAGGGACATCCTGAATTACTTGAACCTATGCCCCTCGCAAATTCTACCAAACGGGATAGCATTCATCAATGCATTCGTGGCTCTCATGAAGGCTATTGGACAAGAGCCATCTGCTAGAAACTTTATCAGGTTATTTCAATCTGAAGATGGGTTCTATTATATTCCCTCCAAGAGGCATTTGAAGATCATAAACTCTCCCAAGGATTCCCATGGCAAGACGTGGAAAGGGAAGTATTTTTTCATAACTGGCCCCTAGGCATGTTTGGAGTATCCGAGAGATGGGTGGTACACGGAGATGGTCCATTAGTGAGGGATAGGTCTCCGTCGATAGTTTTTTAGGGTTGGGCCAGGAGCGTGGCTCTGGCAATGAATAATTTGAACAGTTTTGTGAAAATGAGAGAGCTATTCCAGAGCGAGGAGGCCCTTTTCCATTTTGGTCTCGGCTCATCCGAGAATGATTGAGAATCCCCCAACATCCGTAATGGAGAAAGATGGTTAGAACTCTAGGAACTAACTTTTTCCTAACATCACCACTGACTTTGACCGTTACATATCCTTTAGCATTTTTACATACTTTGCGCTTCTGTTTTGACTGTCTTCTTGACGCTCGTTCTGGCACTTACGCAGCGATTGAAGTGCTGATGGCTGGAAGAGCAACATCAAACATTTTGGTCCTCCTCAAGGCGAGGACCCCAAGCGCTACTTCCTCTGGCAATCCTCAACTAGCTATTCCTCATGGGGGTGGCCAGGCTAGCGGTGGCCTAGGCGAGGCCCAAGAGAGATGGGAAGACTTAATGGATGCCCAGGGCCCCGAGGGCCAGGAAGTGACCGTCGAGCCTCCCAAGAAGAAGAAAAAATTAGTGAAGGCGGCCCAGACAGGCACGAAAGGCTCTCGAAGCATGGCCACAGTCCCATTATCAAAGAGATCTTGGGGGGCCGCTCGGATCCCTTGAAGAAGAACAAGAGAATGAGGGACCCAAAACAGGTGTACGGTAAAGGGGCGAAAGTGGTGGTGGGGTCCGTAGAAAATGACGATAGTTACACTTCCTCCTCTGAGGAGGAATTTATTGGAAATTCGAGCGCCAGGGGAACGCTCGTTACAAAAGGTCCCCAAGGGAAGGTCCCTTTATGCTGAAGAGGGGCCTGCCTTCTCAATTAATAAGTTCTGGTGTACTAGACCAAGTCCAGTTCACTGGAGATCACTGTGACACCCCGCTTACTCACAGTATAGGTACGCGATACGTGTGGGTTTAATTCTGTAATTTACGAGATTTCTTGTATAATTTGATGCTCTTACATGATTTACTTTTCCTTATTCTTTTCTTATTGGAACAACTTGAACAATTTGAACGTATGTGTTATTTGAATTATTTGATTTATCACGTAATGCATATTTTGTGTGTTTGAATTCTTGATTATGTCTAACGTGACCTATATGATTCTTGGACTTGTTTGAACATTTTAAACTTGTTTTGGGACCTTTCGTAATTAGTTTGGACTCAAATGATCAGTTTTTGTATGTTTTGGGGCCATTAGGTAATTATGGCCTTTTGGGTCTCTAGGCCGTATCTTGAGCTCGGGAACTCGGATTCGAGTTCTGACACCTTCGTTGCATTTATTCGATGAATTGGATTCAACGAACCTAGCCCCATAATTTTCTGACTTCATTTTGAGCCCCCGATTGCCTAATTTTGACACGCGTACACTTTACGCACCTAAAACACAGTGGGACCTTTTGGCCTTGACTTTGGAGATTTTTCCTCCTCTTTTTACACAACTTTCAGCATCTCTCTCCCTTCAATTTCACTCCCACATGCAGACAAGGAAAGGAAAAGGGAAAGAAGAAGCTCAAGCTCCAAGCTCCCATTTTTGCCCAAGACCCCCAAGCTCAAGACTCTTCATTCTTGCATTTCTCTTTAAGGTGAGCACATATTCGGTTTCCTCTTGCTCTTGTGACCTTGTTTATGTGTATATTTGTGGGATTATATGTTGGGATGTATGTGTATTGAATTGGGGGCATGTAGTAAGGGTTTTGGGATTTTGGTGACTTGATGCATCTCTTTGGTTCTTGTTGTAATTTTATGCATTTATGAGTGTATTTGATGGTATTGCCTTGAGTATTTATGATTCTTTGGCTTGGTAGTTGATTGGAGAAGAGTATTGCATCTATGACTTTGGTGGGTTTGTGGAGATTTGCTTGTATACTTGATCTATGGCTTCCATTGAGTTATATATGTGTATGAGAGTTGATATGATGCATGAATGATGGATTCTTGCTTGGAATTTGTTATGGTCCCTTGATCCCCTTCACCCCAATTATGATATTTGAGTGCTACTATACGGTCTTTACGTGAACCCGGCGAGTGGGCTATCCCGAACACCTTGTGTGTGCAATTAACATTTCATTCAATCATTCTTTAGCGTTCAAGCAATCTTTCATTCATACGTACATTCTTTCTTTCATTCATGCATTCGTTCTTTACTTCGTTCATTCATTCATTCCTTCATTCAATCATTCATTCAATCATTCACATACCTTCACCTTCATATAGAAACGCGTCTCCCTTGCGCAACGGAAGATATTGTCCCATATGGGCAGTGACCGTGTACCGGTCTACCCACGGGTTTTGTTCCTAGGCAGGGATCGTGTACCAATCTACCTGGAACGCGTCTCCCAATCCTTGACCTAGAGGGGTACATGAATCCCCTAAAGGCGTCGACACCCCTGTCCCTCGCTACCTCCGACGAGTTCAAGTTGCGCCGATTCCTCATGGGACTGACACACGGGATTACCGTTGGCCCTATGCCTCCCCGAATAGCCACGTGTATCAAGTCCCTGGGCCCCTTTCTGTGCATTCGGTCATTCTCGCCAAAACGTGAGGTGGGATAGTCAATAAGGAAAAAGGGCTTAACCAATAAATCAGAGATACCTTAAAACGACTCAATATATATATATAAATATTACCTTTGGCTTAAATCAAACACATAGGGTTATATATTGGGTCGACTCATAGCTAGTAGAAGAGAAATCCACCTGTTACGCCTTACCGACAATACTAAAGGAACGAAAGACTTGAAGACGACCTAAGAACCCGGCACATCTCCACCCTGGAGAAATTGTGAAAGACAACACGACATGCTCATGAGACTCGAGATGACCAAATAAGACGCACGGCGAAATATGAGAGGTCATGAATGGCATGACATAGATCAAGGAATTAGAAAATGGTATAATACGACACGTACGTGATTATGTTCACACCCAAAACCCAAACAAAGCATAATATAGTCATTTAATAAAATCCCATATCCATCGCATTTAACAAATCAAACCAATTGATATGTCCATCATCAAATACAATTCAGCAATCAACATTTTAGTTCCTGTATATTATACAATACACCATATATATCCCTACGCCCGCCACACACACGCACATACCATTCACAACTCAATAAATTAATAATACTTAATATGCAAATAAAGACTCACATTTTTAATTGCATTCAACTTAACAGTTAACACTCACAAAGGAGTACCCATGTACTCTACTGACCAAAATAAAATGTATAATAACATATCTATATTTATACAACACATTGAGCACACACGTACCATTTACACTTTAATTCATTATTTTAAATGCCACAACACACACAAACACCATTAATTTATAAATTACACACACGCATACGTAGCATATTAGTTAGCTTATATTATTACATAACTCACAATATCTCCAGAATGAAATCACATTAAACAACAATTAGAATTTGCTGCATTAAATGCTAATATTCTCAACATGTACCAAAATTCACAATTATGTTTTTCCATATTTAATTAAGCCCCTCGACACATCAGCCATATTTGAATATTTGATTTCATATCAATTAATAAATTAGTAATATTAGCAATTTTAACCCATTCTATCAATTGGTATAACCCACAAGTATATACACGCAACCAAAATTCCCAGATTACGAATAACCAAATCACGTTTTGCAATTAAAACAAACTCATATCATTTAATTGAACTATAGCACCGATTATACATCTCAAATAAAATTGCTAATTGAATGAATTAAGTCAAATCCAATAAACTAAATACAATTGAAATACGAGGAAGATGGGTATTTACATTTGAAAAGGAGCAATGACTGAAATTTGCCGAAACAAGGTATCGACTCCGGTGGAACACGGCAAGGGGTGGAGGTGGCTGCTGCTAGGGAATTTCTTTCTTGGTTAGAATAGACCATGGTGGCTGACTGTTGGAGATACAGGCGGTAGGAGGGCTTCCTCCCTCTATTGTTGAAGGACCTACGAGCATGGCGGCGGATGCAGATCTATTGGTGGCTCGCTGGAACTATGGGGGAGAGAAGGATAAAGATGACGATGGTGGTGAGAATGGTGGTTGCAGGTGGTGGTTTCCGGCGAAGGCAGGCGAGAGAGAGAGGGAAAGATGGCGGTGCGGTGATGTTTGCTGGTGCGGTGGCCAACAGTTGCGGTGGTGCGGCGTGGCCGGCGACGGGATTTCACCGGTGAGAGGGGGTGGTGGTTAGCACTGACTGCTGCGCCTCTGATAACGAAAGAGGGAGAAGAAAGTATGAAATAGATCTAGGGTTTCTCGGTTAAAAAGGAATTCTTTCCCCCAAAATTGCAAACAGGCCCTCCAAGGTTTCGTAATTATAAAAGCACCCCAAGTTTAAAATAAAGTTCAAACAAAGCCCAATTAGATTGTTTAGAATTATAAAATCGGCACCAAAATTAAAGTAGTTTCCAAAAAAGTTCAAATAAGATTTCTTAAATTAGGAAAGGGATCCTCAACTTTAATATATGAACACGTAAACCCACAAAATTGAAGTTAAAGAGCAAATAGGTACTAACCACATATTTAAATTAAGTCTACAAATTTTATAAAATTGTAATTAATTAAAGAAGTTAAATACGTGCAGAGTTAAATAAAATAACCATTCTAATCGTAAGCGAACGACGTCGTGTCTTGTTCTGAAATTGCGGGATGTTACAACCTTCCCCCCTTAAGAGACCCTGGTCTCCAGGTTCCACTGTTGAGCTGGAAAAGCTTCGAGTTGTGGTGTCTTACCCCCTCTCGAGGAATTATGTCAAATACAATATCTGTTGTGAAGTTTATCCTCATCCCCTTTATCAAACTTTCCTCACGACATCTCGTTATCACTGGGATCTATTTGAATACTGGTTCGTCGATTACATCAAGTTTGTTCAACCACTCCCGTGAGACGGATAACTATCACTGCCCTCAACTTCGATGGCATCGCCAACTTGTCGCTTGCAAACTGTGGTCGGATCAACGTGTAACGCAACCACAACAAACAAGAGGGAATCCCATCTCTCAGCACGAAAGGTGAGAGAACCCCGTCTCCCAAACAATAAGAGAGAGAACCCCGTCTCTCGAGCACACCAGAGAGAGAGCCCCGTCTCTCGAGCACATAATTGAGAGAGCCCCGTCCCTCAACCTAAGTCGGGCAGAATCCAACATCTCCCAACACGTAAATAGAGAGAACCTATGGTCTCTCCTGCAGATAAATCCACAAAAGTAACCCAGTCGATCAGCAAACTCACAATAAGAAGAAATTCAAGTTATAAATATCAGATCAGGTAGCCATGTTATCACAGTTAAAACAGCAATAGCCATCGCATAGATCAAGCAAAACACGATATGAACTTAAGCGATGCATGAATGCAAGTGCCATGGATGTTTGGCGTACCGTTCACGTCGTGTCAAACTCTTTACAAGAAAGTTGAAATGAAATAGTAGGAGTTGATTAAGCCGCCAATGATGCAAACTTCGCAATCTAGACATTTTTGTCTCGAACCCTTTTCGTGGGAAGAGGTAATCCAACAAGCATGTCTATCATCCAACCCGCTACTAAACCGTAATCCTTGCTCAACCATAATCATCCTCGGTTTTCCACCAGAATTCAGATATATATATATATTAGACCTTAGTCTGCTCATCCTCTAGAAATCCCGAAATTCGATTGTCAATCAGAAACCTATCTCAAAGCGCTCTTGGACGATCGTGGTTTTACGCACTTCCCAAATCATTTCAGGACTTATGATTCTGAATTTCGAATAAAGTCTTTCAACATCTAAATGATCCATTCCCACTTCAACATGGTCCTTCAATTCACCATTAAGAACAGCCAGAGAATCAATAACCAAACTTTTCTTGTCATTGATTAATTCAAAACAAAGCCAAAATCTCTATCACTCTCTGATGGTTCATAGCTCATTGCATAGATTGGCTCCAACATGGATATCGATCCTCATCCCTTGAACTTGATCAGATCCTTCTCTATTAACTCGTTTTCATCAGCAAGGCCCATCAAACTTCTTCTCTCAATTGACTTTAGGAAAATAACCCAAGATGGCAAATCTCTTTGTGAAACTCTGAATTCGTTCATGACCATTTATCTTGGGAGATACCCTTTTCTTCGGGTTATGGTAGATCTATGTGGTAATATCAATCGATATAGTAGATGGGGAAAAATCTCATGGTGGTCTTATCGGGCATCCTGAAGTTCAAACATTAAATTCGATGCATGCGGGTTAAAGATGTAGATGCGTGAACACACGTTTCAACAAAGGAACATGCAACATAGAATCAGTAGTTAAATTATTGAGGCACATAAAGTTATAGATTAACTAAATCAATGCAAGATATGATGCACGTGCCATGAATGCAATGAACCTGTCACCGTTAGGGATAAGCTTCAATTCAACAAGTTGTCTGTTGCTCTTGGATTTCGGTGATCACCTCTTGATTACCCACGGTCTTCCAAATTTTCTAAATTTCTTTTGCATCCACCCTCGTATCCCGAGGTCTGTATTTGCCTTTTGGTTCCAATCCTTCTATACCCAAACATCTTGATACCTCCATTCTTCTCAAAATCGAATCCGAGTTCCCTGTGCTTCTTTGTATCTCTTCAACGACCCCAAAATCTAAAATCATTGTTTAAACTCAATTTCCTCTATATTCCCGAACTCGGTCTGTTGAGTCCTCCCAATATCGATTCCAATTTGGGAAAAACCTTCTCCATGGCTTTCCTTGATTATCTTGTCATTTGGCTCCACTACTCTCTGAATTTAAGAGTCTAAAATTGGTCGATTTCAAAATTCTCTTCAACCAACACAAACCACATTCCAAAAATTCCGAATATATCGACTTATTTCCTTCCTCCCAATCTCTTTCATCAAAAAATAAGATTTTCTTACCCCGAGCTATATTTCTCGATCCATGGCTTTGATTCGACTCTCACTTTAATTTTAGTCTTTCTTCAAATCATCCACGCTTGAAAGAAAAGCTTGCGATAAGTTGTGATCTTGGTCGTGGCTTGATGTTATGTTAATACCCTACAAATCACAACTCAACTCCAATATGAATGCATGAGGTTAGTAAATGCATATGGCACATAATTAGCACCCAAAGCACGTATTAATGCAAAATACAACACATAATTCAACAACATTTTATTTAAACATATTCAACAATGCAAATTCCATCAATTTTCGACAATTAATGTTCAAGATCAATGCAATGCACATGTTGACGAATTGTTCCTAAGCCGTACAACCTAGACTTGACATGACACAACGCGAGAACACCTGTTTTGCAACCAGGGGCTCTAATACCACTTAAGGATGTAACACCCGCGACGATAGGCACCACATCCCCCGCACTACAAGTCTAACTCACACATGAAATGGAAAGTCCAAGCATGAGCCGGACTCATAGCGACCGGGTGACAATCAAAACACAACCTGGCTAGGCGGACTCTAACCCTGTACCAATTAATTCCTAGAAACACGACTACTTCATTGCGGAAGCAAATACAATATCAACTATAATGGGCTCACAAGCTCAACATAAATACAACAATGGGCTACAAGCTCCAAATAAAACAGTCATGCAATGGTCACGGGCCTAAATAAATACAATAATCGGCACGGCCGACAACAATAATTAAACAATATCATGCGTTGGCACACAGGCCTATATAAATTAAATGTACAATATGAAATGAGACTCAAGTGTACAAGTGACTCGAAAGAGATTCTAGACAAGACACCCGCCTAGCAACACCTGCAAGAAAAACTAGGAGGAAAGGAAAAGAGGGGTCAGTCTCTAGAAGACTGAGCGAGCAGGAGGTATGCATATATATATATATATATATATATATATGGAAACATGCACATGCAAATTGTAAATCCCGAGCAAGGGTTTTAAGTAAAGTAGTCCTCATGAAGGGTAGGAAATCAGTTACACAATGCTCGGACTTTACAACTAACAGTTTATAAAATTAGTTACAATTTTAGGCTATCAGTGGCTCGGCGAGTGAGCGTGCACAATCTCCAACCAAACTCCGACAGTGTACAATTATTAGATTTCAGTTTCAAAGGTGATCAAGCAATCCACTCGTTACAATACAGTGCCGTAGTACGATAGTGTACACAATCAATACCATCTAACAGTGCAATCAATACAGTAACCCGAGGATAGCCCGTGGTGCCAGACTCACCCCCAGTCTCCTTCTCCCCCCAATGATAGGATCTGTGAGCGGTGCAGCGTCGGAACTGAGGTGAGTCGCCGGCGAGAGGGTGACTGGCGAGGTGGTGGCGCATGGAGGGAGAACCATTTCTCTCTTTGGAAGATGGCAGCCCAGACGGGTCTCGCCAGATCTGGAATCTGGAATTGGCAGCGGGGGTTGATGCAGTGACGCGACGGCGATTGGTGGTAGAGACACCGACGGGGTTGCTTGTTAAGACACGGCGGTCGCGGGTCGAAACCCTGAGGTTCTTGTGGTGGTGTTTATTGTAGGCGTTGCTGGATCTCGTCTACTTCCATGGAAGGAGGAGATGAGAGTGGTTGTAGATCTGCGGCGTTTTTCTGAAGGCGGCGATGGTGGGATTGCCGGAGAAACCAATGTCGCCTGAAAGAATGGAGTTTTGTGGTTGTGGTGTTGGTGAGAAGGATGGCTGGACTTCATGGCGGCGTGGCTGATCCGAAGTAGTCGCAGATGAGAGGGAGAAGGAGAGAGACGTTGCGTTTCCGGTGAGGGGCTGCGATTGGCGGTGTCACCAGAGGAAGTTGTTGCCGGCGAGGATATGTGGGAGAAAGGGTTGTGCGGCTGAATATCGAGAGATGGAGAGGAGAATGATCTGATTTGTGTTAGGGTTTGGGCAATAAAGGGGCTAGTTTCTGAAATTGCAATCGAGTCCTCGAGTTTAGAAGTCACGCGGTTGAGTCATCTTAAAGTTTAAGAAATTACAAAAGCACCTCCAATCATTAAACTAGTGCATAATTAAGCCAATTAAACAATATAAAACATTCAGGTACGTGCAGAATTAAATAAATAATCGCCTTGATCGTACGAGAACGACATCGTATCTTGCTCTGAAAATGCGGGGTGTTACAGTATAGATATAGATATAGATATAGATGTGGTCATTTAATGCAATAGTTTTAAAAATGAATTACTCTTACAGTTTTATATATATAGACGCGCGCGGGGATTTTCTTTTTTCTTAGCTTAAAAACTCTATATAATTTAGTTTAATGAAAATATATTTGTTTTAATTTCGACCAAACAAAAATCTATTAATTTCATGTAAATTATAATAAGTCAATCTTTTGTTAATTAATTATTATTTTAAATCTTTATCGTTCTTTATACCTCGTTACTTTTGAATAATAGATCATAACAATTTTTCTTAAATTATATACTACAAATTAAAGACTGCATAAAGTCGAATTTAAAGTATAAAATGCTTAGAATAGTTTTATGAATTTAAATTATATATTGATCTTTTTATTTCCATAACCTTAAAGTTGAATTTGATTTTAAATTTTCTGATAAGGAATGAAGTACTACATTTGATATTTTGGGGGGATAAATGTGATAAGGACTATAATTCAAGGTTGCGAAGTGTATTTCTAGTAATCTTAAAAGTTAAAACCCCCCGTTACGATTGTATTATTATTATTTTGTTTTTTTTGTGACACCCCTTAAGATTGTATTGCTGTTGTTGGTGGCAAGTGTATTTTGTTATTCACCAATATATCAAAATAAGTGGGGTTGAGTGCTATGCAATAGGTCATATAATGGACCACTAATGATCCAATATTAGTTTATTTGATTCTAAATTATCGAGAATGCGCAAGGCGATTTCTTAACCTGACATTTGTGATTTGTCAGTCCTAATCCAACAAAACAAAGGAATAACCTTAATCAATCCGCATCTCTCTTTTTTTTTTTTAAGTAATTAATCAATCCACATCTCAAAGTGCCCTTATATATTATTTTATAAGTATCGTCATCGGTTAAAAATGTATTAGTTCGTACATACACCTTTGAAAAAGCTACTTTACAATGTCTTGACACTATTGGTAGCAGTAGAGCTCGTATGATAAAAAGTGGGGCCAAGCTTGCGGAGGCAAAATTGTGCTTCCACACGTAACGTTTTTGAAAATTAAACCGCAAAAACACAAATATTATTACAAATCACCAAAAATAATAAGCAAAATACAAGAAGAAGAATAAATGCAGGTAGAAACTGCAATTTCAATAAATTTTTAAATTATTATATTAGTATCACGTCTAGTAAATAAAAAACGAACCCTAATAATAGGATTCAATTATTTGAAGTTGATTTTGTTCCTATCAAGTTTCGCAACCACCTTTTCTCAAGATTGATTTGCAATAGCCTTTTCTCTGGATTGAGAAGTACAATTACTTTGGCCTACAACAGATAACTCGGCCAAAATGTTTATTCGGAGAATCACAAATAAAAATAAAACTGAACCTAATGAAACTAACTAAACTTTCATAAGCAACGAAAGAGATAAAACTTTAATACGGATGAAAGGAAAGAAAACATAACAAAAAAGAAAAAAAACAGCTATGTTTTGGTTTGCGGCAGAATTTTGTATCCCACATTGTACGACTAGTTTAGGACAAATGTAGTTTTGTTTCATATTGGTTTTTTGTAATAGTTTGGGGAGGACCTAACACTATAAATAGGCTCCTTCCCCTTCTAGCTTAGTGCATCGAAACAAGGTCTCTCTACTTTGTAATATTTTTTAAATGAAATATATTTTGAGTAGTGCCCAAGGACGTAAGGTAAATTGGCCGAACCTCGTAAATTTGGTGTTTCTTTGTTTACGCCTTTTAATTTGGTATTTAGTTTATTATTTTACCTTTTTTCCTTTGTGAATTTTAGGCAATTTAATTCTAAATATTATTCGACGCTTCCGCAAAAGTTGTATCGAGCCCAGATTTGGGCTAGTCGGGGTTGTGGACTGCGTATTTTGAAGTTTTCTGTGTAACGACAAGACCAGAGACCTGCAGGGGTGCCTTACGTCAAAAGTTTTCCTGAAAAGTGGTGGTCAGGCAGCGGTCCCCGTTGGGTTTAGCAGCGGTACAAGATGTTTGGAAGGTGAAGTGACCTATGTTTGACAGGTCGAAGATCTGACCTTGTAAGTGGAGGTTTGCGGTTGATACCTTTTGTCGAAATTCCTCTTGACATTAAGGAGGTCAGATGGCGTATCCCTCAAAGGTGTAGCGGCGGTGTAAAATGGTTGGCAGACCAAATAGATTAGCCCCGAAGGGGAGGTCATGAGTGGTGTGGTCTTGGTTTGAGTGGTGTGGTCTTAGTTTGAGAGGAGGTTGTTGGGAAGCAAATGTTAGGAATAGTGCCCTAGAAAGCCAATTGTAATATCCGCTTTGTACTTTTCCTTATTGTAATCACAGACAATCTTTGAATAAAATAACGAATTAAGGCAACA